>JAQGAU010002196.1:0-16272 GCA_034698045.1 Paramacrobiotus richtersi
GCGCTTAATGGAAAAGAGCAATGGCACTCGTGGATTCTAGGCAAAATACACAAGCACGCTATCGATTAAGGAAATCACAGGTCCTTTCTGCACTCTTCACAAACCTCCTGGTAACATTTTTGAGAGACGACATCGCGAAAGTTGCCCCAGACTGTTAGCTGTTCCCGCTTAAATTCCTTAATCAAATCATTGACCTAAAATTAAAAAAAGGGATGAAAAAACTGCGACAAGCATTCGTTATGACACCTTGCTAATACTGGGGAAAAAAAATTCAGTTTTCGAAAACCTAACAAATTTTCGATCGCAATACGCATACGCAATACGGTAACAAGCGTATTGTGTACAACGTGATTTTCGCTAACGATTACAGTCAGTCCTTTTACTCGAAGTAACAACGTTAATCGATTCGTACTGTATTAGTAATATTCTGAAAATAATCTTCACATTTCAGTCGATCCACAGCCATTTACATACTTTGCTTATGAGTTCGTCATTATTTTCCTTGATATCCACATTAATTACCGTATCCGGAAACTCTTCAAAGACATCGCGCAGTAACGGCATTTTTCTGTCAGTGTTCTGAGCAGTGCAGGTATATTCTAAAGAAGCAAAAGAATTATGGCATTCTACAAAAGTACGCTGCGAGCAAACTTAATCAATACCCATAAAATATTCGCAAAACCGGTAATTTCTTCTGTAAGCTTGGTATTCATATCAATCTAGTCTATCGTATAATATGATCGAAAGTACAAGCAGTACCATTTTGCTGATGGGCGGTTTTTAGTGATTCACTGCCTGATTATAAAAATCAAAACGATAGTTAATGCCAATATGGGCAGTGGGTTTCTGAAGACAAAACCATCGGAACTGCACAACGTGAGCGAATGTTTTGCCGTTGGCCGTTTTCCCGCAGGCTTAAAATTTCTTGATCGTTTTACACACAAGTGCATTTTGTGAAACGTCATAAAATCAAACAAACATCAGAAACAACAGAAAATCCAAATTCATAAAAACACGGGAAATTAAAACTGCTGAAAGTTTAGCAAAAAAATACTAAATACAAAAACTTCAAATTTATAACCCAAAAGACTGAAAATTCAAAAGCTGTCAAAAAACCAGCAAGTACTTGAAAAACAAAATACGGACAAGATGTTTGACTACCATAATAATTGTAGAATAATGTATGCATATCAGTATATTAGACGTGTACGGCATAAATGATAAATGCTAATCAATAAACAAAACGTTAACGTCAAATAATTCTGATTCGGGCATACTAAAGTCATAGACAGAACCGATATACACACTTACTTTTCTTAAAATCCAAAGCAAGCGCTTTTTTTAACGGGGGCAAATCACAATAATCAGTTTCGGCGATTCTGCCCGTTTTCCCACACGGCCGTAGGAGTAGACCGTCGTGGGCGACCACCACTTTCCCATCCTTCGATAAATGGCAGTCTGGCAATGAGAAGGTGATTAAAATTTTATTTACTGCCTTTACAACAGAAATGCATTCATATTGCTTCCTACCAAGCTCCAGCATTTGAGTGCCAAGCGATAATGCACTGAAAACAGCCGAAAATCTGAATCTGCTGCATCATACGGAACAGGTGCGTCACGAGCTTACTGTCGGAAGGCTGTCATCGTGTTCTCCAGGTTTTCTCCCGCCCCTGAGAACCATACATGACACATATGTTAAAGACAGAAGAATTTCATACAATAATATTATTAATGAAACTGTACAGAAAACAAACACAACACGCGAAACAGAAAACATCTTCCAAATTTCTGACTGAACAATTTCCGAACCGAAGTAATTACGTTTGATTTCGTAGTGCTTACCTCCGCGATGGCTGATGTGAACACATCGAAACGCTTGTTTTTTCTTGCGATAAATAACCGGGAATTTGAGGAAAAACAACGACGATAAAATGTAGCCAGAGAAGACAGCGACAGCAATCATTCCTGGACACGACCAGCAGCTTTCGGAGTCAGAATTATCTGTGGAGGTGAAGTTTATCGTAATGTTGGCACCATCTAGGTGCGGAGAATCCAGTGTGACTGTCTGTTCCATTCACTGCTGGATTGGATGAGAACTAAAAATTAATAGTATCACAGTCACGAGAGTTGAAAATAGGACCAAGCACTGCGAGAAGTATTTAAACATATAAAAATCATACCACAATTTCTGTCACGATATAGCTAGCTATAGCTTGTCTCGACGGTCACGATGATATTCAAATCATGTTACGACGTAACTTTACAACCAGACGGTAAGCGAGTCGAGTGTGTAGTCTGTTGTTACCGTACGTAGCGGCCGTACGTACGGTGAGCACGTATTAAAGTACTGTATGTTATTGCCTGCGTAAATGATTTTATTTTCATTCACAAGTTCACAACTGTGATATCGGGAGATTTCTCTAGATCTTCCCGATTCTTCCGGTAAACGAAAGGACAGATCGACAGAGGATCTGCCCACTGTCTGGTAATAGAGCAGGATGGTTTTTATTTTTTCCAGGGCAGAATAAAACTATCTCTGAGTCGTCTACTGTGAGAGTCGAAGTAAATCATAGTCAAAAATATCACTAATTATTAACAATAAACAAGATTTACAGATTAATGTATTTATTTCCTCCAATCAAAGAAACTTTTCGACAGTTCACAATCTATCTGTCTTGGTATAAAACTGATTAATAGTAACAGAAAACCTTGATTCGGAATCACCTTTCCTTCTTCCTGTTTCATCTCAAACATAGTGTTCCAGCTGTGACATGTACATCGCTTCGTATATTCTCATGTTTCATGCCATTTCACTTTGCCGAAAAACTGAATTAAATTCAACTCTACAGGAAACTGTATGCATTTTGTTTGCAAGAAAGATTCAACACACAATGATGACGTCGGGACCGGTCGGGTCCTTCTGCAAGCCGACTGCAGCAGTTGATTGTTACTTTTATTTAATGTTTACAAGCATAACTATCGGTTAATTATCAGCTTTTTGACCATCCAAAGAGCAATCTTATAGAGCTTCCATGCATAGACGGTGGACCTGAACGCATATGTACACATTTCCGTACCGTGGTGTTCTATGTACATATGTACCTAACAATAAGACAGTAGTAAAGTTAGTCGAACGTGGCAAACACTTCAGTTACGGTGCGCAGTTCTTGCTGTCAGTTGTAAATTTACAACTGTAAATTTATAAATTTACATAAATTTATAATTTATAAATTCCTGTTCATAAACAGGATGATAATAAATCTACACCTTGTACTGTATTGTTTATTTTGCAACTGCTATACTTCGACCTCTATGCGAATTTGGAAGCGGGTACTCTTTCCCAGAATACTATTAATTTAATGTTTTGCTTAACTGCAATGTCTTCGAATTTTATGCCATCTGCTATGCCTTTACTGCCATCCATACTTTGCACTTTCGTCCGTAATCCATATTTACAGTATGTCCCGGAACTGCACTGTACCTATAACCATGCCAGCTGCTACAGTTAGCGGCAAGCATTGTGCCGTAACGGTTATCACGGTCGTAATAATTATCACGCTCGAAAACAATGGTGTGAGAAGAAAAGAAGGTGATACACGAGAAGTTATAAAAATCACTCGAAGATGCCAAACGAAATGTTTTCTGTTCTGACAATTTGCAGCGTTAATATTCGATACTAGCGGCTCTATGCTAAGCAGAGATTACGTAAAATGGGGTCCCAAATGATTTTTTGTGTTTTTATATCACTGAGCGTGGCTAGTATATATGCTGCTCCTCGGGAAGAATGCTGCGGTGATTTGGGTTGTTTTAATAACACTGGATGGTTTCATGCAATTTACAGGTAAGGGCTATATATACAGTAATCCATCAGCTCATACATAAATAATATAATAACTACAAAATATAATATAATTAAGGATAGACGTATATCGATAGTAATTAACCCCGTCACACACATATTCCCTGATTCGTCGTTTTCGTAGCGATCTTATTGGATCTACGAAATGTAACGTATAACATAATTTAATTACTTTATTGTACAAAGTACGCAGAATCCATATACGTCTGTGCTGTAGTGGTGTATAGTAATTTCGCAAACGTATATAAATACGGCTTTTAAACCTTCGTGTACGAAGTTACATAAATTTGATTATGTCCAGAGCAGAAGTTTAATTTTTCTCTTGGTCAAGCTGTAAATTCTTAGCTGACTAAATCTACTTATAATATAAACACTTCGTAACAAATTTTCCAGACCAATAAATTCCTTACCAAATTGCGCCCACCTGAGCCGCTTCAGACTCCATTTAAATACTCGAAATAATCCCAGTGTCGCAACAATCATTGATCCTTATACGCAGCCGAGCATAACTAGCTCCGGTTTCCAGTTTGACAAAGACACAAAAATTATCGTTCATGGTTTCACTGATAATTATGCATGGAGCTGGTGGGAGGTAAGACTTTGTTGTGAGCGTTTTTATGAATCCTAAATATTTCAAGCTGCACGCACGTCTGATCATTAGGCTGATTTGCAAGCTGTTTTCGTTGCAGTATTAATAAAGAAAATATACATATTGTAGCGTTATCAGAGTACGATGTAAACAGCAATAATGACAGATTACCCATTTGTGGCTGTTTATTGTCAGGGAATGTTCTGTAGCGCGTTCGGAAGTTTTGTCACTGATAGTAAAGAAGTTCATACTCACAAATTAGTTTACACTACCTCATTTTTTATCTTCTTACAGGATGTTAAAACCGCTTACCTGAACGACGCTGATGTGAACGTTATTCGCGTAGAGTGGTGTAAGTGCTTACATGACAAGTAAAAACTCGATAAATATTTATTATTTATGAATTATGCGTAGCATAACGCGTAATCACGTTTAAAAATTACAGTTGATGATGCTTATACAGCCTAACAAAATTTGAATAACAATTAATTTTAAACCACTAAAGAGCATTGTTTTGAAATTCCGTGAAACTTTTAGCTTCAGCGAATACTCCTCCTTTGGTCCAGGCAGCCGCCAACGCTCGTTTACTGGGAGCCTATGTGGCCAAATTCGTCAATCTTCTAAAAGATAGTTACCAATATAATCCTTCCCGGGTCCATTTAGTTGGGCATAGGTGAGTATCTTTTATCTACTGTTTGCTATGCTAGAAGTACTTCATTATAATGTGCCAAAATGCACTTTTTTCCACTAGTCTGGGAGCTCAAGTTGTTGGCTATGCCGGACAACGAGTAGATAAGATCGGAAGAATCACCGGGATTGATCCTGCCGGTAAGACTGGCAATGAGCTTGGGAAAAAATGATGATACAAGCTTCCCAGCATGACAAATTAAATCAGAGACTTTGGAAAGCTTGGATGGTTTCTTTAATATATGCACTTAAATAAGTAGAGGTACTGGAAAAAATTGCTATCCTTTCGTGTTTATAGGCATGTATTTTGAAAATATGCCTACTTTTGTCCGCCTTGACCCCTCTGATGCCGCAGTAGTGGACACAATCGTCACGGACGCAGGAGTAAGGTCGTCGTTTACGGCGTACATACGTTTCTAGTAAACTTAAGTGTGTGCCGAAACACATACCTTTTCGACAAGAGAAGTTGCTTTTTACGTTTCCAAGAACCAAGAACTTATGTGCCATCTATAACTAAAACGATAAACATGATTGTGTTGTGTTATATATGTCCGTTTCTATTGGACGTTTTGATTTTAAAATGGTCATATATTTTGAATTTTAGTCTATCTTGCAAATGGCGTTTGGCAGCAAGCAAGACATGGGACATTTAAGTAAGTAATTAACATATTTTCATCATTAATTATAATTCAGTTTACGAAAGGCTTTTGTAAATTCTTTAAAGAGCTAACCCGGGAAGTGCTTGCTCTGGCGACGCATCTTTTCGAACCGCGGCCGTTCTGTATCCTACCGTTTTACTTACTCCGCGTGCACCTTTTGGTTGTGCATGTCAGCATGTGCGACACGATTTCCGCAAACATTTTTCTAACTCATTCAGCGACGAGCATCACCAGTTTACTTGAACGCACACAACACCAGTGATCTAAAAGTAAAAAAATTTTTTTCTGTAGATTTTCATGTTAACGGCGGCTATGACCAACCCGGTTGTGACAAGAGGTAAATTAACGGTATAATATATTATGTACTGTGGGCATGCAAC
The DNA here is from genome assembly GCA_034698045.1 of Paramacrobiotus richtersi. Classification (NCBI taxonomy): domain Eukaryota; kingdom Metazoa; phylum Tardigrada; class Eutardigrada; order Parachela; family Macrobiotidae; genus Paramacrobiotus; species Paramacrobiotus richtersi. Next base: position 6,175 of record JAQGAU010002196.1, read on the forward strand.
CAAATCGTCGCGGTGTGTACTGGTTTGGAAAACCGGATATCCTAGCGGCCAAAATTCTTTTCCATAATATTATGTACGACTCATTCGTTTATTGCAGCCTCATCAGCACTATAATTCAGGGACCGACTTCCTTCAACACCTCTTCATTCGGTAAGCTGTTGAACAGTGGACTCTATATCCGGAGTCCCTGACCGATGACCGATCTCTCGTTATTACAATGTGCGATAGAGTGAACAAAAATTCCTGTTGACAGATACTGTGGCGACTGTAACCCAAACGGGATATCAAGCCGTAATGTGTAATCATTACCGAGCATTAGCCATTTTCACAGGTATGTTCCTTTTTTTTCATGTCTTTTCTTGTGGTGACCTTTATTACCCCGCCGACAGAAACCATCGAGAGAAAGAAGTGTGCTCTTACCGCCTATCACTGCTCCAGTTACGATGAAGTACGTATGACTCCGGCAGCAGTGGACGAAAAGCATCTACCATATTGCAACTGTTGACGAATAATGATTATTCTGACACCAAAAATCTATATATAATATCTTTGGTAATTACGAGAAATAAATTGCAAAATACAGCAAATAAACCTCTGGTTGTTTAAATTTAGATGATATGGTTCATAATCCATGTCTGGACTGTGATTTTTGTCTTGCAGTTCTTGCAAGGCAAGTGTTTATCATGCAACAGTGGAGGCTGTAGCAAGCTTGGAGAACATCAAAATTCGTCTTTGGTGGACAGTGTCCAGCAAAAGAAATTTTACACATTGACAACCGATCGACCATCTTACTGCAGTAAGTGATTCACTGCTATAGTAAAACTGACATACGACAGTTGTCCGTGAAAATGGGAAGAAACGAATATTTCACTGTTGAGGTATAAAATTCACCGAATCGCATGATATTAAAATATTTAGTAATCACATCCGGATCTTTTTAGCAAATATCTACCGGTTGAAGTTTAAGTTACAAGGAAAAAACACGGCGTCCGAAGCAAGAGAAGTAAGCAGTGCATCAATACATGAACTGCATCAAAAGGTCCTTTCACAGCTTCTGAGGAGAATTAAGCAACATCATATCTTCTTGTAGGAACGTGGTTACATCTACGTTACTTTACAAGGATCACAAGGGTTTAGCAGCAGATTTGCTTTGAATGCCGAGTAAGAACGTACAAATTTTATAATCCTAACAATTAGTTTAAGTTCTTTTTCCCTGAAGCTTTCTTTCAACTGAATAAGTGACCTTCTGTCGCTAACAATGATTTCTAAACTAATCCACGAACGCCAAATACATATTTCTATCCAAAACAAAAATTGTTTCAGCATCTCTTGGTAATCTGTTGTACGGTAGGGAAGTCGACTTGAAGCCGGGTGACGAGTACGGATTTCTATTCCACACTCCCCAGCAGTTCGGAAGCGTTGTAGCCATGACATTCGAATGGGACGCCCGATTCAACATCCTCAATCCCACGGAATGGATCAGACGGCACTATCTGTTCATCGACGGCGATCTGCAACTGACGACGCAAGATGCCGTAACGACACACTTCCGTCTGCCTGCCAACCGAGTCGAAGAGGAGAAACCTGTCCGAGCTAACCTTGTGTCCCTCATCTAAATTCCTTTTCACAATTTTAAAATCACAGAATGACATGCTAATTTGGAGTGAAAGCAGACAAATTTGTAAAAATTCACATTGATTTGTGAAAGGTCATGCTTTGTTTGCTACCAGCTTGCCAGGGTATCGCGTTTTTATGAAAGCTGTTAAACGCATATCGACGCACACATAGTGCAACAATTCGCTTTTTGAACAACTCAAATTCATCAGAGATTGTAGAAAAAACAGGCTAATCAAACAACGAACATTTAACCATCGTATCATAAATCACAAGTCCTTATAAAGCGCAAATAATACAAAACAATTTGTAACAAAACTGCAGCCATACCACACGTGATGCTTCATTTCCAAAAGTTTGGATCGGCTGCAAACTTTCTCTTGAATGTCTCATACCAGCTGGTCACAGTTTTCAGCGGGACATAAGATTCGCTGGGATTGGCAGGATTCGTGACGGAAAATGATACGGCATAGTTGCAAAAGTTTTCGAGCATTTTTGTACAAAATTCCTCGTTGGAACTTTTACGGGAGGCTTCGGCGGAAGGATCGGCCATAGTCGAAAGGGTCATCAAAGTTTCGACGGAGATTCCCACCTGAGCCACGGCTGAGACGGAAACGCCACCGAAGAGCGATAGCCCTGTCGTCTGGCCAGGTAGTGCTATGAAAATAAGAAAAAGGAAACATTCGACCCTGAAATGATGTACAAGCAGGCTAAAACAAACTGGCTGATATCGGTTACGGTTCATATTAAAAATTTGTATTATTTCACATATCACGCGTAAAATCAAAATCACAGTTATCTATGGGTGACTCCATTTCAAATCGATTCAAATCAATTATTTTAACTAAAAGCATAAATGCCCGAATGTCCCGCATGATTACAGCTCTGGCCGAAACAACATTATGCAAAGTCACAACACAGTTACTCCGAAAAAATAACGCAAGATACAGGATCAATATGTTTCTGGACAATAAAGAAAAAATTAAATCGCGTAATTTTGATACTGCTCCGATCGATAATAATATTTCCATAAAATTGAGATAGAGAGAAAGAAATGTCCATGTCAGAAAGCTGGAAAAATATCAAGTGTAACAAACAAATATTACTGCAATCATTTTTTACAATCGTAACCTACAACCTGTTTTGACAAGTCCAAAGCAGCTTGGTTATTGTTTATCGCAAAATTATTCGGTTGTACCTGCAGATGTATTGTTCTGCTTCGGTTTGACAATCTTGTAGATCGCACTCGGTTTTTGATTGGACAGAAACCCCAGAAATGTCCATTGTTGTCCTCCGCTATCCCCGCCACCATTCGGCCACGAAAAATACACTAAAAGAATTTAATTTTTGACAACTGATTTCTGACAATTAATCTGCAATGGTGCGCAACAACACGAACCTCCTGCACCAAACCCGTCTGGGAGAGGCTGCGACAAAAAAACAACAATATGATTTACGGTTTCCGCCTGTGGGATGGCTGTTACGAATTTTCCTTGGCTGGGATCGTTTGCGACAGGTTCCAGCATTTGAATCTGTAAATCAGTTTTTCAACATCTCTTTACAAAAGAGCTGACAAGTGAGAGCCAGCAATTTGAATTAGATTTGGTCGTCGGCGTACATTAAAATGTAGGTACTTCAAGGTACAAAACACCCAAAAAAAGATAATACGAACCACCGTGAAAAACCAAATTTGGGACAAACTGGCTGTTTTCATACTTCACAAGATAAGAAAGATTTTTCCGTGTTGGCTTAGCTAATAGATTTGCTCTTTAATTTACAGACACCTGACTGTGCAGGTGTGCTACGTGTACGTTATAACTTACGGGTCTTCCAGAAACGATAAGGCCGAAGATTGGCTGCGCCATGACGAACCAAAAAGAACAAGGCGTCGAAAAAGAAACAGTACAGTGCGTTATGCGTTCATAACATAGCTCTCAGAAAACAAATAACAATACGCATAGTAATCCAAAAAAAGCAAGTGTTTTACGATGAGCGATCACAGCGTTAACACCAAAAATAGCATTTGCTGCAACAACTGTTTTTGTTTATTCGAATTCGCACACAAATTTCGTAAACATTTTGACGATTGTGCCATCCACCCACGGGGGTGTGCCACTTTTGCGGCTTGGAAAAAATAATTACTGTAAAATGGATGTTTGCGCTACGTCTGGTTTCCTTAAACTTTGTTAATATTTTTTTTAACTCTACTTGGGGATCGAGCGAAGCTGTTAATCACCATTTGAAACATTCTTAATCAAATAAATTTTGGTGCTTGACCACATTTTGCTTTAATATTTAATACAACTGTTTCAATACGTGGTATAACACGCACGCTGTACGGTATCGTGCATCGTGCCATAGCAAAACATGCATGATTATGTGCTAGCTGTTTTACTATGACGGCTGCATAAATTTAGATTATTCTGTACTTACTACTTATTGTTAACAGTAATCTAGTAAGTACTTAGTACACTCGCCTACGCATTTTGATCGAAACGGATAGATCCAAACATAAACATGAAATGTGTACGTACTTCAAACGGCCACATTATTAACACGAAGTGTGCAGGAGAATTTGAGTATTTATTACGAAACATTATTATCAGACTGACTGTGCGGTGCTGTCAACCGGTGAGTCAGGCAAATGCGGTTACGTGTAATCTTATCAGAAACCGACGGTAAACCTACAAAGGTCGGCAAGTTAACAGCGCACTTTAAAAGTTCACATTCATGGGTGAAAGAAACACGAATGTCAGCAAAAGGATTTCGCTGATGTATCGTGTAGATAACTACATGGAGTTGCAAATTAAGGTACACTTTTGAATGAAATACTTACAACATACTCGTATACATTTTTTTAAATTTACAAATTTTCTGTCTCTACGTATACATCTTTGACCCTTAAAACAGACTTTAGCTAGAGTTTTTCAGTGCAGAGAAGTGGTAAGCGTGACATTTGCAACTTTGTTTCTCGAACAACCTTATAGAGTATGGATCGAATGTATAGCACATCGATTCCTATCTTTCGCCATTGTTTTTACGAAAAAACTTCACGACACTTCTGGTATGCCGAATGTGGAGCATCCATTGCGCAATGGAGCACACATATGCATGTTGTGTATTACAAGTGGCTACCTTGTTTTTGCAGCGTAAATTCGATCAGCGGCAAATCGGACAGGCTGTTTCCGGGACAACAAATTGTTGACATGCGAAATGGATATCATCTGCACCGCCAGAGATTGCCACGGTCGTGTCACGCAGCACCGTGAGCAAATCCACTCATAATTAATAATATTATCCGATCGAATTCTGATTCTGAGTTTAAGGTTTTTGTCGAATACTTGCTTTAGCAGAGGGCATGTTGCATGTACCAGTAACTAAGGTCCGAGTTTTTCTCACAATCCCGGCAGGATATACATTTTGAAATATATGAAGATTAGTATGCGTAGCACGAAGCTGTGTTAACGGTGCCATAACTTGTGTTATGATAACACAAGTTTTAATTCAGGAAGGTTTCTTAAAAAGGCTGTACAATTTTGGTAACATTTATCTAATTAAAATCAATCGAGAGTGCTGATTTTTGTTTCACTAACTAACGATAACGAATCCTCTTTACTAAACGTGCTATGCGTAGCTGCGTTTGGATTCATGTTTTGCCTTTTGCATAATCGCTGTTCCAGATCTATAATAATTTGTTAACGCTTTCTTAATTTGCGTACTTTAAATTATTATCCCGGCTCTAAGAATCTTCGGGAAATGGCCAAAACAAACACACCCAAGGATGAGATTATGCTGGACATTGGCAACGTCAAACATTCCGAAACAACTCGATCTGCGGACATTTTATTGAGCATGGCATCGCGATCGGCTGATAGGAGCAACGCAGGCAAAGACAAAACGCATACCGGGTTGTCTATGAGCGCGGTGGGGGATGACCCCTTGGCGTACGTTATGTTGCATGATAATATCAACACAACATTCTGGGATTTGTGTAAGGATTACAGCATCCGGTTATATCGCTCTTCCCTTTTATGCTTCCTGTTTATCACTTCTGCCTACGGATTACTGTCTTTTTCCATGCACATTTATGTAAGTTTTTTTACAGTTTTGGCAAGATGTACGCACACACTGCCATCATGTTCGACGTTCGAAATGAAGTCGACTTTAAACGTTAACGCCACGCTCATATACCGGTGTAATAATTATCATGCTTCGCGTTCGCTTTTCTCTAGCTAGTATACGCATAGAATAGCTATACTGTGGTATACGTATAGGCGTAGTAATCAGCATCGTAACCAATGAAATACAATTTTCGCATCATGAATATAGAACTGCGAAGGGAATAACCGCTTTCTTACCACTTCAAAATAAACTTATGCACAACAAAGCATGCGGGCAAATGTGGAACTAAAAAGCGAAGAATTCAATTTTGTAACATTTTGTCATACCTACGCATACGGTACTTGCAGTAACTTAAATCACTTATATACGATACTCATTTTTACTAGGGTCATCGGGCACAGCATTCTGATCTCGGAGTCGCATGGATCGAAAACTCCGCTCGCGGACAGGACATCCTGGCCTTTACCGCTGAATTCGATTTGGCTAACAACAGCGAAGATATTCTTCGCTTGTTTAAGTCTAACACAAAGGGCATCGGCGTGGGATTTGTTAAAAGCAAATATCCTCGCGATACCACACTGCGAATTGTTTTTAAGTTGTATCCCGACGACAGCGCTAATGACCGGCAGACTTATCCTCATAATTCCACGGAAACCAGTAAACGGCTTAAGCGAAGCATCCGGGACGATGATCTACCTCTGCCGCTCGACTGGGAACAATTCGCGGCGTACGGAGACGATTATCCGGTGCACCTTAATATCCACCTGGATAATAACACCTCATCGAACGATCAAGGTTCGCCGATTAAGTTAGGAGATGTAATGTAAATGATGATTTACTATTGTTAGCAGATTTAAACATACTGTAGTATGTTAACAATTTACCTAGTTCTGCGCTTTCGTTAGCCACTTTATATATGGTCATCCTCTCTGTACATGTGATTCACTGGCAAATACCTCTGGAAGAAATTAATGGAAACACAACTTCTGGTAACTCGAGTACGTGTACAGTTGTTTGGTACCTTGATAATTGGATTAATTAATTTTGTAAGGGCAGCATTAGCATTCGCCGGAAAGCTACAATAGCATAATTTAGGAGTAAGTAAACGTGTGGTTAATCACGTTTTCGAATGTTTGAAATCGCGATCCGAATTCGTGTTTATCGAGACAATAAATTTTTTAGAACTTGACGACGAAGAAAACGAAATAATTAAGCCAATCTCATTTGATCCGTATGCGGAGAAATGCCGCGAGTACTGGAATGATTTTCAACAAAAGCAAGTTTTCATTGCTGCCAATGATGAACTACAAAAGATTCGCAAGCAAATGGAAAATGTCCTCCATGCCGGCAAAGACGATAAGGAACTGGATGTAAAAGACAGCCAATCAGCGGATCAGAGGATTCATAATCAAAAGCTGGTGCGACAAACCATTTACGAAGTCCTGAAGCGTTTTGGTGGGACGCCGAAAAGCATAAAGTGAATCCTAGATCCGCATAGCAGGTATAATGCGTTTTGTTCTATATGTCCCATAATTTGATTCCAGAATAAATAACCGATTTTTTCACGCTAATTAAGAAGACAGCTGTAATATCAGAAATGAAATATTCCGTTTGCAAGCTTAAGTGGTTGGGCTAAACGAATGTCGTAATCTAGCTAAATGTTTGCAGTTCTTCCGGAAGACAAGAAATACCACGGATATAAGCGGAGGTGTCCCAACATTCCTCTCCGGAATGTGATAGATGTTGAGTTTCAGTGACTGGTGGTTCAGTTTCAGTGAAAATAACTCTGGGGTACTATACTAGCATATCTATATAGTACATTATTTTTTTGCTGGTATTGCATATGTGTGTATAAGACTATAGTAGAACTTTTGTTGCACGCTTGCTGCACATAATTCTATCTTGGATGGTTTCTGCGGACTAACGACCAGCTTTTGTGGCCGGCCGGTTTATTGTATATGCAAAACCGAAACAACGAATTCAGTTTGTATCAAATGTGCATGCATCCATTTATATTATCAAATTAACATTTTTGGCCTTCATTATATTTGGAAGTTGACCGGATCTATAAAGTGCTGCAGCTCTACAATGACCGCATTACTTGGGTAAGTATCTGCAGATTTACCATGTCTCATTTTGACGAAACGAATTTGTTGTTCGTACGGTAAATCATAATATTATATTTGCGCGATAACAGTACCACCACTAGGTACTACGAAGTGTTCCAATCTAGTACGATAAAACCGATCTTATTAATGAAAATGGTGCACTAGAGATAGCTCCAACAAATTTGAGACGACATGCATCTAATCGGTTACGTTCAGGTCCACGTGCGTTTTCCACCGCATTTTCCTAAATGCCCCTTCCTGTAATTAGTAGTGATTACACATGCATCTGAAAAGAACGGCGACAACCGAAGCTTTGTCTTTTGTTCGCATGATTGCTGTGAAAAGGTCCGCACCTTGATAAGATATTCTTGATGTACTACTCCAACTCCGAGGCTCTAAGATCTGTTATTACCCGTCTTCACAGAAAATGTAAACTGAGTTAAACACAATTAATTTTTTTTGCTCGATATGCGTACATCTTTGTCAGGATTTATATTAATAATTATTATTGTATGAAAAGCACTGCAGAACTCGCCGGTATATTGCACATACAGAACAGATATATTCAGTTAACTGAAAGACACGGTTAGCTGGTCCTACCATGAAGCTAGAGAATACGTTTACCTGGGTAGATTACACGATTTTCGCCATTTCCTTGCTGGCCTCGTTAGCAATTGGGATCTATACGACTTTCTCCGGAAAGAAGAAAAAGACAACAAAAGACTTTTATTTTGGAGATCAGAAACTTAATTATTGTGCGGTTGCCCTTTCTACATCCGCAACGTACTTGTCGGCGATCGGAATTCTAGGTAAGAATAACTTATACTTGAACGTGATATTATTATCACAGAAGAAAACCAGTGCCGATGCGTATACGTATATTTATGTCTATAAGCTTTGATGTGATTTGGCTGTTTAATATAAGCACTAAATTTATTTCATCGTGGACATATTTCGTAGGAATTCCTGGGGAAGTGTACACCTTTGGATTCAGCTATGCATACAACGCTATCTACAAACTTTTCATGCATTTGATATGCCTGTTTATTGTTATTCCGTTTTTTTACAATCTCCAGCTACCAAGCGTTTATGAAGTAAGTCCCCAGTAATTCTAAGTTAAATGAATGTCCACGGAAAAATGAACCAACGGCGACGATTAAGTGCATCAGTTATCAAGTCAACAATCACTAACTATTTACATAAATATTTTGATTTGCAGTATTTCGAACACCGATTCCATCGTTCACTGCGGCTTCTGGCCTGTTCATTATTTATCTTGAATATGGTAAGCATACGGTACATTTTTTCGTACAGTATTTTATGGAAACAAAGCTTGCTAAAGTTATCTTTGTATTATTGCAGATGTCGTACATGGCTGTGGTGCTCTATGCACCTGCGTAAGTGATATGAAATTCCGTATAATATATATATTACAGATTATACTATATTACAACATACATATATCTACCACACGCTGTTCCATTCTGAGCATATATTAACAGCAGAATTTTATCGTTTTTTTAGATTATCGTTAAGTCAAGGTGGGTGATCATGAGTTAATATAAATTTTCGGATAATACACCGGCGGTTTGGGATACCATCCCAGTGTCATGAAAAAATCTCAGCAGCAATCGTGAAACAACTGATTGCAGTTTCCGGTCTTCCAATTTGGTCGGCTATACTCATCAGTGGCCTGATATGTACGATATATACCGCGTTAGGTGGCATAAAGGCAGTGATCTGGACAGGTGAGTAGAAAAGTTTCGACATGGACAAAAAGTAAAAACTGTTTGGCAGATGCGTTTCAGATGATCATTATGGCAGTCGGGAATATTGCCGTATTCGTATTTGGCATTATTTCGGCCGGTGGAATATATCAAATTTGGAAGACGAATTATGATGAAGGAAGATTAGGAATAAGGTCAGCCAGACTGAAACAGTTAAAAATGAGCTTTCTTTAGGGAAAATTAATTCTCCTGATTATCGTTATTTTTTACGAACCACTATCGGACATTAGTATTTTATTTTTTATTTTATTATTTTTCATTTATTTTATTTACTTTCATTTATTTTATTTGCTTTATTTATATTGTCCACCATTATTTTAATTTTATTACGAACCACTATCGGGCAGTGTGGTTGTTTTCTGCAGTTTGGATGCGGATCCGACAGTTCGTCACACACTTTGGTCGGTCGTCATTGGTGGCTTTTTTACCGGCGGAATGCCATATGTTGTCAACCAGGCTTTGGTGCA
>JAQGAU010002197.1:0-16267 GCA_034698045.1 Paramacrobiotus richtersi
TACAGAATTGATCAGTTTCTGTTTAATTACATCAACATGTACTGTACACACATAAAGGCTTCGAAACGTTGTAAGTACAGTAACTTGTAAAATCTAAGTGCTGCATTTAATTTCCGATTTATCTGCGGGTTGGCTGGCAATGTGAGAATGAAAGAGCGATTTTCATAATAATCGTAAATTTCGAGCATTACTGTAGTCTTCCAGAAAGTACAAAAACTGCGCACCGATCTGCTTAAAATCAGCATTTACGAGCACATGATACTATGTACAGTGTACAAAGACGGCGAATTTAAAACCAGCGCAGTTAGCTTCTTCCATCCATATTTTTTTTACCTAATATCAAATCTTTTCTCAGTGCGCCAGCTGCGTCTGTAATTGTAGAAGTGCAATCGTAAACATAAACTTCCGACACTTTCTAATTGGCCATGTTCGAAATATCTCTTTTTCCACAGTGTTCAAATTCGCCACTACAACCAGTGAACAAAAGATCAACAAAAAAGTCGACTACGCAGAAAGTGCCAAACCGGTCCGGTAAATGAATCTTGCCCGTCAACACAATCCTTTCCATCAAGGCGATGATAAAGAAATTGAAAGCCACAAGGAACATGACTAGAATACCGTAGTACATTAAGGAATGGAACTCAACGTAACTTGCGATTTCGCCGGTAAACACAAATGACGACTTGTAGAATTATGGGCCAAATGAGGGCAATAAGGAATGTAACAGCCGGATACTGGCGAAATCTTTCCTCCATTAGGTGGAAATAACGACCAATTAAACGCAGAAATGCATTCTGTAAAAGGCAAGCCACGTTAATGGTAAATTGCACACATGCCACAATACTATTCCAAATGTTAAGATACATAATTAAAAATATGCAGTTCAAAATGAAACAATTTTTTCAACCATGAAAAAAGAACGAGCTTCACACAGTAATTTCTGAAGCATGTTTCCGGTGTTCCAGCACATTCGCTGAATATTAAGAGTTTCGTTTGCCTCCAAACTTAAAATTATTTTAATTATTATTATTATTTTAATTATTATTTTAATTCGGCCTTATGTTTTTACCGGCATCTATTAGTAAAATTCTATTACATTGTGAACCCGGCATTCAAAAAAATGCAGAAAAATAAGCGATTTCTAAAGGTTCTCGTCGGTGCCGATGCTATCTGTTTTACGTGCACTTTGACGTCATTCTGGTTGATATGACCTAGTCGAGACACTGACCCAATACAAATTGTACGAACAACATATCTATTTCCGTCTAGCGTAAACACGAGCAAAACCACGCATCGGAACTGCCAAGGAAGCGATAAGCAAACGTATGAACGAAGAGCGACTTCCGTTAACAATCAAATTAAAATTTTTTTTTTATTCTTTACAGTTCTACTATACATAAACTATAAAATCTTCTCTACGTCAAATTCTGTGTGCCCGAAAGAATTGATAAGTACACTATACTCGGTTTGCAGTTCATATAATTTTCATAATGCTCGCTTTTTTCACATTCGTTTCACAAGTCAACTGAAAATTTCCCACTTCCAATCACAAAATTTCCGAAAAATATCCAGAACATCGTTCTCGCGGTTAAAAGATTTCCTGACAGAACTAACTGATCTGAGATGATACTTCAGTCAACCATTTAGGTATTTACATTAACAAACAATAGCTATTTCCGTTACCTTTTTGCAGCCGTCATTGCCAGAATAACAATGAAAACATTTCCAGAAAAGCGATATATCGCAAGTAGCAACGTTCTAATTTTTAAGCAAATACTACTGAAAATTCAACATACACATGGTGCTAGAGTTAACCATTGTCTTACCGGTGATTGCGACCACAACGGTCGTCGTACCCGTCCCCCATCCACCACCATCCCATTACACTGCGCCGGTCCCCGTTCCTTCGCCCCCTTCTCTAACTTCCCCTCCACCGCCAGCAGCCTCTGCTCATGCTGCATGATGCGTCGTTCGAGATTCTCTGTCCGCTTCTTCAGCTGCTCCAACTCGGGAAACAGTGTCTGAAACACCCGCATATCCGCCACGGCCAGCTCATTCCGGGTCGGCTCAGGAGATATGGGTTGCGATTTGAACGAATCACCCGAGAGACGCCGGTCCGGGGGGACGGGATTGACGGCATCCTGGAATGCGTCGGCATCGAGATCCTCACTGTCCTCCTCGCTGGAGAAGTTGGGGACGTTGAGCAGACTGGAGACGGTCTGGATTAGCTGGGGGAGGCGGTCAATATCCGGCGGGGGGTGACCATTGGTCAGGCCATGGTGACTGTCCACACTGGGGAAAACAAAGCTGGTTCTGGGTATGATCTGGATAACTGTTCATTCATGGACAGTATATTCTGCACATCATATTATGTCAGAACTTTGAAGTAACCTGTAGCACCGAATCAACACTGGAAAAAAAAATTTTCACAGCTCAAACGGCTACCGCCCATTGACGGGTCATTTCGACATTTTTCAGTCGAAACGAATCAATTTCGCATAACGGAAAAAAACGAAAAGCTGATTAGAAACGCGCATGTGAATTAAAATCCAACTAAAATTAGAAACTGCTCAGTAACCACTAAACTTTGCATGCAACTGTTGCTTAATATGAGATTCTCGAGCATTTTAATTACAATTAATTGTAAACTTTCAAGACCAATATGTATACTTATTGCAAAGAAAGGAAACGCCACTTTCCTGTCTTTTTTACGACACGTTATGTACGGTAAATAATTTTTGAATTATTCGTTTGGTAATTAATAACCATACAAAACTGATAAATCCCGTTCAAACGGCAGAATTTAGTGTACACTTTCAGTATTAACTTACAGGATCAAAAAAAGAAGTATTAAAGTTACGGTCGAGCAGAACTGCATAAGTAGAGCAATCACATTAATTTTCACCCTAATGATAAAGCAAAACAAATTACCAATAATCGCAAAGACACAGCTACTTAGAATTATAGACAGATTAAAAAAACGGACATGTAGACAAGAGTTAAAAATACGGACATGGAAATCCAGTACAATTTACTTCAGAAGGTGAGCAAACTGCTCGGACAGATTACCTGGACGACGACGAGTCAGCTTTGGCTTTGAGCGCTGGGACAGCTCCATCTCTGCGTTGCCCACCAGCGATCGTTCTTCCCTCGTCGTTCACCAACTCATAAAAGGATCCCAACTTATCGAGAAACTGGGAAACCTCCGGTGTCAACGACATCATCTCCACGATCTACGATACCAAAAAACTGCAAAACTCTCACAAATCTCCTGGAAATGGTAGCGAACCTTCTTGAGCTCTCCGACATACTCTTCCATCGCTGCTTCACGGGACATCCCGTTCAGGCTGTTGTACGCATCCCTAAGGTGATCAATAAGGTTTTTACTGAGGAAAACTGTAGGCAGCGTGGCTAAAACTTACCATTTGACGGTTCCTGGATCGAAAAAGTAAGGACGCGGAGTTGTGCAGGGCCCTTCCATGGCCTGTTTGTACAAGGCGTAGAAACGGAGCAGCATCTCCCTGGACGGTTGGAAGGATCCTTCGACATGAAAAAATTTACTTTCCCGTTAGGTTTAGGGTAAAGAATGTAATTTTTACCATTTGCAGGCAGAGTGCGGATGACATTGACAGCAGCACTGAAACGATCTTCGATGCCAAGATTAACCTCATCCGACATGGCCACAAACCAGTCTGGCTGTTCCCAAATTACACAGGCATGTCCGATTTCCTGCTGATTACGGAATCCGACCAAGATCCCATTCTAACAATTGTATGACGAAATCTATACCCTGTACGAGTAACGTAGTCTAGCAGCAACAAAATCTAAAGTCTAAACTAAGACTAAACAGAAAAATTAAAAACGCGAAAAAAAGCAAGTCCAGACGAAAATCTACTGGATTTCTGACTTGAAACTCTCGTGCGCAGCGGTTGACCTAATCCTTCAAGCTTGGCATCGCCCTTTAGCAGCGGCAGTTATTGAATTCTGACCATAAACTTTGTCTTTCCGGTATCCTTTTTCCAAGCAAGGAGAATCATAAATCTGTCTTGTATTCTTTCTTGTGCATCCCCGCCGATACAAGCTTACGGTAATCAGCGATTCACTTCGTTTCGTATTGTAATAATATTGTTCCTTTTTATTATTCGTCACGGCGTGAGTCCAACGTACTGTACTGTAGTACACATTATTCGATACTAGAAACCTGACGGAAATGGATATGCCCTCCAAAAAGTAACTACAAGTTTGTCGTTTAAATTTTTGATGCGTCGATTTTTGTTTTCCGCGTTATTACCAATAAATCAAGGGGAACATCTAAACAGTAAACATCTGCTGTGAAACTTAAACACAACGAAGATACCGTGAAATTTAAAAAAAAACAACATTTTTTTAACTTACAATTAAAAGAGGAAGAAAACTTCAAATTTACAGAAAAGTATGTAAAACTTTACATTACACTACTTACTAATCACTATTGTCCTCGTCTTTTGTTTCTAACCCCTTTACAATGTGGCTTGCATACCGTTCAAGACACAGATTACAGTTGACTTTTTTTGCAGCCTAGGACCAATCCGTGCAAATGTTAGCATAATAAAACAGTAGATTTGTAGTAAATCGCCAAAATGCGATCACAAAGTTCTAATACTGAGCCTGTCATTCGAAACTTCAGTTAACTAAAAATATCGCTCAGAAATCCAGTGCAAAATGGCATGAACAGTAAAACATAAGATCACAATCCACATGCATGCACTTAAAATAGAGTAAGATGTCTTTGGTTGTCGGTCGAGTATTCAAAAAAAACAAATTTACAACGCGAAGCCATTTACTCAAAAATATTTGTGAGATTTAGGTGGCGAAAACATTCAACCTCAAAGACTCGCATCGCTGCTGTCCGACTCATGGCGATCGTCTTCTTCAGTGTCACTGTCGACATCCTCGGATCGCTGCATCTTGTATAACAAACCCATAATCGTAACACTATGAAGATTGTGAAGCCTGCTGCTGACCTGAGCCTCTTCCACGCCCTTCCATGTGCATGCCGGGCCGAAACGCGCATCACCAATCTCCCATGTCTGCAGAAGCTATAAACCAAAAAACATGAATCTACGCCCTGAACAAGCATAATCGCAGTTAAAGGACGCATATCGGTGGACGAAGAACAAATGACTTTTTGGCTAAGGATAACATGTCTCGCAAAGATCAATAAGCGGCCACATCACGAAATCTCACATTTCACACGGTACCTGGATTATTTTCCTCTGACGATTCTTTAGGATTCCATTCTCGATAACATTTTCGGTGGCTTTGTTAATCCAGTCACTCAAGCGTTTCAGGTCATGTTCGAGGACCGATGTCAAATACTCCTGGGCATATGGTTCCAGAGTATCCCGTAATTCACGCAGGGTGAAACTGACCGTTCTGATTTTTGCATAATATATTTCCATCCTCTCGTACGAAGTAAGATGTGTTTGTATAGAATCGTCGTCCCCCTCGAAATTAAGCAAAGTAATGCGCACTAATATCAGACGCTGGCAAATACGGTGAACGGTTTCAGATAAAATTGATGTGCTGCTGTACGCGACTTTATCTGCATTGATGAATTCGTAGCTTCCAATTTGATGCAGCAGATCAGATTGTTCAATACCCAAATCCACCACCACTAATGTCGGAACGGTAATTCCGGTCTCCTTCCATATCGTTTCAGTCACCTCCATGACACTCGTGAACTCACTGCACCAGAGCAGGTCGCACGCCTTCTTAGACCGGGTAAAAATGAGATACAGTGTGGTTTCTTTTAAAAGCTTGAACAGCAGTGCAGCAAGGACATACATATCATTGTGATTTACGCAAGCGTTCACCGCGTAAATAATGACTTTGGTAGGGTCCATTGAGGTCATAACTGAATCCCACAATGAACAGACTCGCCGACAACGGATTAATTCAACGGTATCCAGGTGGGACAACACTAGGTGCAGGATTTCGTACGGCATGTCACTGATGGCCAGTTCAGTCTTGATATGAATGTGGCGACCCAGCGTGTCCTCGTTCTCGCTGACTTCTTGAGGCCGCTTAAAGCCTCGATTATTCGTCCTGGTTTCTCTCATGATCAGCTCAATATCAGCAACCTAAAACGGTAACCACACTTTTGATACCGCAAATTCCTGACTAATGGATAATCGACATTGTCAGTCATTGTAAAACTATTAAACGTAATTTTGTTTTGCTTCATGGATATGCGCGGTTCATACAAATGTAATCCACACCGAAAAATAAAACTGAGAACCCCATTCAGTAAAGCGATAACTACTAAACAGTAAACAGGAAAAATATATCAGTGGGACTCTTAACTTCTTAAGGAACCCCTTAATTAAATAGTTTATATTTTAGTTCAAACATTTTGCACAATCTACCAAAGCAAAGCGGAACTTCTGTTTCGCAATTTATTATAAAAATTTATGCTCCAGTTTGATAAACACTCAGTATCAATATTTCACAAATATGAAACGCTTACCACTGTCGCGGAATCCAGACCCTTGTCGGAACGTCTTTGCATATAATAAAATTGTCGGTTCCTGATCCCAATCGGATGGGTCCGTGCCAGATTGTTCTTTCCAGTCCACAATTTGCGGAATGACGGCGAGACAACAAAATCATCATAAGGCACATTAACATGTTCTTTGAGGTAATCATTGAAGAGTACCGCACTTTTCCGCGTTGCGTAATATCTAACATGCGTGGGTCTGCAGACTTTTGTAATACTGCGACCATCAGAAACTGTAGCTTTTATTAGCGCAGCATATCGCGAGTACTCCCGCTGTTCAGCTGGATACCACGTCCACGGCTGCTCAGCGGATAACTGCAGTAGAACTTCGTATTCGCAAGCAGATTCCGGTTGGTCAATAGGTTCATCATCATCTTGAATTATCCTGTCGAAGGCAATCAGCTCGGGCTCTCTATTCGCAATGCCGAAGTCAACCAGAAGCCCAGTTTTGGTTCTGTCGACTCTGTCGATCATTAATCATAAGCAAGCTGCGTCACACGGGTACTACTAATCAATGGACATGGACAAGGACTGGACATTGGACAGGACAGGCGTTTGGACTGGACACTGGACAGGAAACGCCCACGGACAGGACACTGGACAGGACTCTGGACAAGACACTGGACAGGACACTGGACAGGACACTGGGCAACATGCAGAACCGGACGAGCGGAAGAATTAATGACTCTTTACACCCAGCGTACGACTACAATACTACTTCAGATTCTTTCATTTGCTTCGTTCTTTTTTCATTTTTTAATGTCTAACTGTTGGTTACTTTACTAGGTTCGCAAAACTTGTACAGTCGGAAAAGAAATTAAAATCGGATTTATTTCGTTGTCGTTTTACTGATTCCCCAGAAGTACCGCTTACCGGCTCAAATAAGAACGGTCGTCATTCGCCAGTGTATGAACTGCCGTCGCGTGCTGTTCGTCTACATTTGCCCTTGATTTTCCCACGACCTCATAGTCAGTTTCATTCTTATTAGCCAGGCTGTGACAGCAAATAATTTTGAAGATAATTGCGCCGTCGTCAAGCGCTGAAAGTGAAATTGCCGAATGAAGGCTGAAGTTGCAGAATAAACCGCACACTCGCCAAACACAAAGAAATTAGAAACGTTTTGTTGATGCAACGAACAAAGAACATGCCTTAATATAAGCGATATGTTAAACAATTTCACTATAGCCAGCCATACTCGCAAACGTCTATTTGATTACAATACAGTGTTTTAGAATGTATAAAATTCGATTATTTTTAACAATTATTAGCCAGCGCTAAAGTTTAGCAATGACACCGTTTCCAACGGAGAAGCTTACCGCTTCTGCTGTCCATAAATAACAAACCACAGAACTGCCAAGAGCCCGCTAAACAACATTATTGCCATCGCTGATACCTTAAAAGACACTTAAAACAGAGCTGACCACAAGCGCGCTTCATGCTGGCGGGTGAGACGAATTCTGTTCGCGTTGCTTGTCACAAATGTAGATTCCACTGCGTTTGCAATTTCCATCTTTTTGAATCCATCCGACAGACAGCTTTTTTGGATATGTAGGTAAATATTTCCAGCCTTGGACAACACGTGCTCTTCTTCGCCCTTCTTTTTGTACCTTCGTTTCCCACAGGTCACGAAAACAGCGTCATGCGGTGGGAGTGGCAAAGTGGTTTTGTCCTTACGAAACGGACGATCACATTCGCAGCACTTTGTTGTCGTTGGGTCACATTGGTCCAAGAACCAAACCTCGTATTCCGCAATATTTGGCTGGGGCTCTCCGCCTAGCGCTTGAACTGACAGCTTTTCCCAAAGATCTTCTCTATGCAGTTCTGGTACATAAGGTGAACTACCTGCCGCAGTCCTGCCGAGCGGTTCAAATCCCTCTTCTTCGATTGATCGTTTGCTGGAAGAAGGTTTTGAAGACAACTGAGACGGAATAACTGATGACACTGGTGCGGGGCGAGCAGCACTCCCCTTGCGTAGAGCGGTCCCACGAAGCTTAGCTCCAGGATTTGCGGGTGCGTTGGATTTCATTAACTGGTGTAAACCGAACTTTTTCGACTTCCGCAGCTTATCAGAATTAGCCCACTGAACGACCACGTCCAGCTTGTTAAGGAAAATGGCAGCTGCCAGCACATCCGGACAAAATCCATAGAGCACAAAATGGTGACAAGCTTTCGTGCAGGCCGCTTCCATAGACTGCTCGTTCACGGTAACCTCTGCATTGTGCTTAGGGCCTGCCACCAGGTACCTTGAATGGTCAGGTCCCGGTGCCGATGTCACTGGTCTTTCAATCAGCAAAATCTTTTCCGCCGCTTGAAGCATGCCCATATACTTTCTGCACTAACACGAATAATCTCCAAAAGTGCTTTGCCGTGCTCGTGGCTGAAAAGAGACAATATTTAATAAAAAGCGACCCATAATCGATCACATGCCGTAGTCAAAAAAAAGATCCAGAGTAAAGAGAGAAAGGTCACTTACGCTGCGAGTTGGGAATATGCATCGTCGAGGTCAACGGTTTCCGGTATTGGGCGACTCGGGTCATACGGTTCTGTGTGGATCCTCTTGACAACTGCTGACTTCTGTTCGGCAGTCATTGTGCTGAGCCTCTTAAAGCTAACTTCTAAGTGCTTATACTGCTGAATAAGCTCGAACTCTCCCTTTCCGATCACTGCATACTCAAACTCGACACTTTGTTTCTGAATGTCGTCTTCGATTTCTTCTGCGAACTGGAACGGACTTCGTTTGCGCCGAAAGTCTTTTTTGATCACTGCATTCATGCTTTCCACACCGTTAGTGTTGAAGTGAAGTAGCCCCCGTTCAATCCAGTCGCTTCTTGGGCTGCATGCTGTAAAAGTTGTAAAATTTGTGTTCTACATAGATACGCAGAACCTTGACTGCGGAAACGTTTTTAAAGAAACCTACCGAATAATGCTGACGAAGCTGTGGTGCTTTGTGAATCCGAAAGTAGTCAGCGACCAAGTGTCCATTTGGATGCATGTTGCTGATTAATTCGCAGATCTCCCTTTCCAAGGTGTCGTATTCCTCTTCGGATTTGCAGTCGATGTATCCGCTTGTACGTTGTTCACCGTCGCGCCTTCCAAGGATGGCTTCCATAATTGTTTTCCTGTGGCTGCCCATTCCTTGTTCCGATATTTTTCTAAGCATATTTTCCGTGAAGTGGATCATGCAGAGTATGTGCAAGGAACTGGGGAAAATCTCCTGAAACCTCTCGTACATCGCCTGAAGCAAATGCGCAACAATAGGGTTAAACACGCCTCATAATGGGTGGGACAGGACAAGAAAAATGACAAAATACAATGCTGAAGATTAGCAGTCGCAAACATGTTACAGTCGCTAACGGAGTATCTTACCGGGTCTCCGTCGGTGCCGAAGTATTTAGCTTTCTGCAGTTGAGGCCGCGCGTGTAAAAGCTGAGCTGCCATCCAGCGATATGAAGTCGCATCTCTGTACTTATGCAGAAATATTGCACCAATGATCACAGGATGAGCATCCGTGGACTTTCGGCGAAGAAGTCTATGGCGCGTAACGACAATGGTAGCCAGATAATCTCCGATGTTAAACGTAGTATCCAGCGAAAATCCGATCGCTCCCGAAAAACGATAAAACGATAAAATAACCCCACTGATTTTCAGCAGGTTTTCACCAGCTTTCTTGTTTCGCACTTTACATTTACTAATGCACAACTGCTAAAATATAGCACTGTTTAACCGGGAAAACGATCTTCATAACTTCTGCTGCCGTCTGAACTGACCAAGATTACAGTGGTTTGCGCGAATTAACCGCAACTGTTCAGAAATTATCCGCTGTCCGGTTTTGCATGTTGCCCAGTGTCCTGTCCAGAGTCCTGTCCAGTGTCCTGTCCTTGGGCGTTTCCTGTCCAGTGTCCAGTCCAAACGCCTGTCCTGTCCAGTGTCCAGTCCTTGTCCATGTCCATTGATTAGTAGTACCCGCGTCACACCGAAGTCAAGAAAGGTTTGTCACTTTTGGTGTTATTTTCAGCTGAACAAAACAGTTTCTCGATGTCGTTGCCAACGATTACCTGCTGCACTGGGCGGTTGTCAACCCTGCTGCACAGGGCGGTTGTCTGCGATCATGTCCCCTACCACATTGGGGCACAGAGCACAAAAAGCGGAAGGAAATTCAGGATCGGACTGAGTACGTACTAATGCCGCACGAAGTGCCAGTGTATGCCGACGAAATGCTAATGTATGACGAACGACCATTCGACCGGATGTTCAGATCCCAGAATGCCGGGTTATCCGCTCTTATCACTGTTGTACCCCTTTACAATGTGGCTTGATACCGTTCAAGACAGATTACAGCTGATTTTTTTATGCAACCTAGGACCAATCCGTGCAAATAAAAAAACATAATAAAACAATCTAAGTATACTAAAACATTTTGGATTTGTGATAAATCGACACAATGCGACCACGAAGTTATAATACTGTGCCTGTCATTCGAAACTTCAGTTAACCAAACAATACCGCTCAAAAATCCAGTGCAAGAATTCATGTAAGACATACTGCGTATCCACATCCACAGAGTACATGTCTCTGGGGAAGAGTATTCAAAGTAACAAATTCACAACCCGAAGCCATTTATTTATAAACTTTTATGAGATTTCAATGCTGAAAACAGTTAACCTCAAACACTCCCATCGCTGCTGTCCGACTCATCGGGATCGTCTGCTTCAATGTCGCTGTAGACCTCCTCGGATAGCTTCATCTTGTACAACAGACCCATCACCGTAATACTATGCAGTGTGCCCAGCTTGCTGCTGACCTGAGCCGCTTCCACATCTTTCCACGTAAGTGTCGGGCCGAACCGCGGATCATCAAACTCCCATGTCTGTAAAGTCTACAAACCAAAAAAATGAATTTATCTCTAACAAGCAATTAAAGGACGCACATCGGTGGACGAAGACAAAATGACTTTTTCAATAAGGATAACATGTCTCGCGAAGATCAATAAGCGGCCACATGACGAAATCCCATATTTCATAAGGTACCTGGATTATTTTCCTCTGACGATTCTTCGGGATTCCATTTTCGATAACACTTGCGGTGGCATTGTTAATCCAGTCACTCAAGCGTCTCAAGTCATGTTCGAGCACTGTTTTCATATACTGCTGGGCAGGTGACTCCAGAGTATCCCGTAATTCCCGCTGGGTGAAATTGACCGTTCTGATTTTTGCGTAAGCTATTTCCACACTCTCGTACGAAGTCAAATGGGTTTGTACAGAATCGTCGTCCCCCTCGAGATTAAGCAACGCAACGCGCACTAAGACCAGACGCTGGCAAATGTGCTGAACTTTTTCGGATAAAACTGCTGTACTGCGGTCATCATCTCTCCGGCTGTATCCGGAGCTTCGGTGCAGCAAATCAGACTGATCGATCTCCAAATTCACCAACACCAATACCGGAATGGTTATTCCGGCTTCCTTCCGTATCATGTCAATTACCGTCATGGAATGCGCGAACCAAACGAAGCAGCTCAGGTCCCTCATCCTCCTAGCCCGAGTAATAATGAGATATATCGTGGTTTTCTTTATGAGCTTGAACAGCAGTCTAGCAAAGACATGCATACTATTATCCTCATTTTTGCAAGTGTCCATGTCGTGAATAACGACTCTAGTGGAGTCCATTGAGGTTATAACAGAATCCCATAACGGACAGACCCGGCGACAACGGACCAATTCAATGGTATCAAGGTACGACAACACTACGTGCAGAGCATCGTACGAGAGGTCACTGATGACCAGTTCACGATCGGTCTCCGTCGAAATATTCCGGTAATCCAGTGTATCCGCGTTCTCGCTGACTTCGTGAGACCGCTTGAGTCCTCGATTATGCTCCGTGGTTTTTCTCATGATGAGCTCAATATATTTAACCTGAAACAGTAACCATACTGGTACACTAACTTCATTATTTTAAATATCGCCAACCTGACTATCAGACGATGAACAAATATAAACGTAACTTTCTTTTGTTTCATGTATACACGTGGCTCATACAACTGATGCAAATATATTTAACTGTATAAATTCACTAGGAGCTAGAACAAAACTGAATCCAGTAAAATATTAACTACCAACTGGAAAAATACTAGTCTGGCCAGGAAGAGATTCATATGGGACTCGTTAATTAAATTCCAGTTCGAGCATTTTATTCAGTTTACGAAAGGACAGGACTTTTGCTTCGCATTTCAGAGTACAAATTTAAGAAATATGCTGGAATTATATCATATTTCATAGCTATGCACACTTACCACTTTCGATGGATCTAGACCCTTGTCGCAACGTCTTTGCATATAATAAAACTTTCTGTTCACAATCCCAATTGGATGGGTCCGTGCAAGATAGGTCTTTCTAGTCCATAATTTTTGAAAGGACGGCGTGACAACGAAATCATCATAGAGCACAGTGACATGTTCTTTGAGGTAATCGTTGAAGAGTACCGCACTTTTGTGCTTGGCGACATCTCTCACTTGTTCGGTTCGGACGACATCTGTAATACTGCGGCCATCAGAAACTGCAGCTTTTATTATCTCAAAATATGCCGAGTGCGCCAGGTTTTCAGCTGGATACCACGTCCACGGCTGCTCAGCGGATAACTGCAGCAAAACTTCATATCCATAATTAGATTCCGGCGGATCAGTAGGTTCATCATCCTGAATTATCCTGTCGAAAGCAATCAGCTCGGGCTGTCTCTTCGCGATGCCAAAGTCCACCAGAAGCCCAGTTTTGTTTCTACCGACTACAATACCGCGAGTATACTCGTAGTGTCCGTTTTCGCCATTAGGGATATCTACTGAATTCCACCAGTAGAGCTGTTTCGAAAACATTGCCCCGAGATGCTATGTGCCTGTGGATGAGCCTACCGCTTACGAAATTCAAAATAACCAAACAACGTTAGTAAAGAAGTGGCAAAAAAAGGTTTTTTGTTTGTTCTGAAGGCAGAAATGAGAAAGCCCTCTATTGCCAACGATCAACCTGCAGCTACCTGCTGTACTGGGCGGTTGTCTGCGACCCCTGCCGCAACGGAGGAACGGAAAAGGGGTAGTACATTTTTTACGTACGTACTTGTAGTAATTTCAGCACAAAAAATGTGTTTAATTTTCAATCAAAAAAATGAATTCCAAAACTGATCCACGAAAGCGGTGAAGTTGCGACAGAAGAACGAACCGAACAACCGAAGTTTTTAATGTCTTTAAATTGAGAAATCAGTTATCCAGTTGTTTATAAACACAGCTCTTGCATGTTGACATTAAATTTTGTAATTAATCATTTCAGTTGATAATGAGGCATTGTTCATTTTTTTGGCATTCGCTGTCGAATCGCTAATCCACTGTGTAACTGTACATACTATAGAAATTTAATATCCTGTCGTCTAAACAGTAAACACCTCGAACATCTTTCGCAAAAAAAGGGCGCACAACAAGGTCACGCAAATATCTTGCTACCGCATTTGCATTTACCAATCAGAAGTCCACAACTGTTGTTCCTAACCAGTTTACACGCGGCTTCTACTACATACAATCAACATTTTAAGCCCGTAATCGAATCTGCCAAAACTGTAAAGTGGGGTTGTATGCAACCTAGGATTTGTCCGTGCAAATCTTATTACCCAAAAAAAGTTCCGATTTTTTAGTGATTTTTAATTGATAATACACGTGCCAAAAGTTATGTTCCTTTGCTAGTCATTCGCAACTTTATTTGATAAATCAAATACGCCAGAAATCGCAGTACAGGTGCATGAACACCATACATAGTATGATTAGTATCACTATCCGTATGTGCATAAAACAGAGGAAACATCTTTGGGTAGACCCGGGAGAATAGCCAAAAAATCAAAAACAATTTACAGCAAAAATTGCCATTATGTCAATAGAAAAACATTCTTGTGGGAGATTTAGCCTTCATGTGTCAACAACACTTCTTCAATGAAATCAGTCTTAATCCATCATTGCTGTCGTGGTCCGTGCTATCAAAGTCATCACTGTCGGTTTCCTCATCATCACTTTCTTCGTCCTCATCTTCGTCTTGATCGCTGTCGCTGTGGTCTTCCTCGAAGCGCTTCATCGTGTATAACAAACACACCACTGTGATGCTGTGCAATTTGTCCAACTGGCTGAGCTGCACGTCTTCCACATCCTTCCATGTGAATGCCGGGCCGAAACGCGGATCATCCCCCTCCCATCTGTGCAGAATCTGTAAAACAAAAATAAAAAAAATTCTTCCATCTACAAAGTGCAAGAGAACGAAAACATATCGGTGAAATGTTTCATTCTGGACAACAAATCCTGCGAAAATCTGGAAGCGGGTACATGATGAAATTTCACATTTCATACGGTACCTGCATTATACTCTTCTGCTGCCATGGCTTCGGTAGTGCATTTAAGATGACCCAGTCGATCCAGATACTCAAGTGTCGTTTGTCAAGCTCGTGCACTGATTTCATAAACTGCTGGGCAGATGGCTCCAGAGCATCCCGTAATTCCCACTGGGTAGCATTCTCCGTTCTGATGTTTGCATAAGCGATGTCCAAACTGCGATGCGAAGTAAGACTGGTTTTAACAGAATCATTGTCCCCATCGAGATTAAGTAAAGTAACGCGGATTAACACCAAACGCTCGCAGATACAGCGAAGGCTGCCAGATAATGCTGCGCTCCCGGTTTTATTGCCATTGTTTTGTTTCAACATATCAGCTTGATCAATCTGCAAATCTGCCAGCACTAATGCCGGAATCGTAATTCCGGTTTCATCCAGTATCGTTTCGGCTACCTCCAGAGATTTTGCGAACCAAACCCCGCTGCCCGTTTCCAGTAGCTTCTTGGACCGAGTAAAAATGAGGTACATTGTGGTTTCCTTGATCAGCTTGAACATCACGGCAGCCAGAAGATACATACTTTGATTTTCGTAATTGCTGATGTCGTAAATAACGACTTTAAACGAGTCCATTGTTGTGATAACCGAATCCCACAATGGACAGACTCGGCGATAACGGATTAATTCAACGGTATCCAGCTGGTACAACACTGTGTGCAGAACATCGAACGGGATATCATTGATGACGAGTTCGGTCTTTGTGTGAAGATCTGAATGCGGCGGATCCTCGTTCTCGCCGTCTTCGTGTGACCGCTTCAGTCCCCGATTAATCTTCGTGCTTTCTCGCATAATCTCCGCAATATCATTAACCTAAACAGCAACATTGTAATTTTAAACTGCATCCAGCCTGACTGTGAGACATTCGACACCGTGAATAAATAATCATAATTTCTGTTTTATGACTTATACTCCTTGAATTATGATTATGCTTGGTTCAAGCAAACATGAATCCACAACAAGAATAAAAAATAAATTCAGCATAAATTTTAAATTACCAAACTGGAACAAACGAGCCAAAAAGTAAATTCAGGAAAGTAAACTAAAGTAAGTAACAAAAGTAAAACTCCAGCCAAAAGTAAATTCAGTATTTATTAATTACCAAACTGGAACAAACGAGCCAAAAACCGCAAGAGGTCGCAATTCATTAAATTAATTTCAATTCGAGCTTTTCGCTTAATTTTCAATATCACAGCAGAACTTTTGCAAAAAATGTGAGAAATGTAATGAAATTTGACAAATAGGCAACACTTACTACTCTCGACGGATCCAGACCGTCGTCGCGGCGTTTTTGCATATAAAAAAACTTTTTATCCACGATCCCAA
>JAQGAU010002198.1:0-16265 GCA_034698045.1 Paramacrobiotus richtersi
TTGGTGGTTCTGATAACAATTGGCACATCTGTACTTGGAGGATTCAATGGTGCATGACCTCGTGTCATGGGCTTGAGCACATTTTCCACATTTGGGCTCTGTAGACTTACAATCGCGTGCCCCGTGTCCATACTTCTGGCAGTTGTAACAACGTAGAACACGACACGTAGAATGTCTAAATCAGAGATCTATCCTCACTGCGTAGCAACTGCAAAATCAGCTACTTACTTTACCGAGCTGTATCCAGAAAACAGTACTTCGAAGTATCCAGAAAAACTGTGATAATTATTATACTGTTCCGTTCTGTCAGCGGGATTGACGCACATTTTGCACAGGATAGTGAGGATACCACCAGCGAACCTTTTAACTTAAGTACATCGGTTAGTTATTGAAGATGAATAAGTACAACTTTCACTGCCTGTTGATCGCCATAGTCTGCAGACTAAGCAGCGCACAGCACGATTGGCCGGAGTACTACTACAGTCGCCAAATGGACCAGCAGCCATTAATGTATTACGAACAGGGCGTGTCGCCGGGGGAAGCCAGCGCCTTACTGCACGAATGGAGTGCTCCCCGTCAAAAGAGATATTATTATCGACCTTTGCCGCCGGGAATGCATTACAAAAACCAACAACCTTATGGTTAAGACTTTTGTAGTAGTAGTCTCATACTGATTGATACATACGTGGCCACACTCTGTTAATCCAGCAATAAGCATAATTACAACTCTCTTTGTTATTATCTTTCGTTTGTGATGTTTCACATCTGTGTAGCTGCGGCCGGATGTATGCATATTTTATCAGATTAAAGCAACTTTGGTTAACTCCACGAGCTGCAAGGTCATCATTTGACCCCAGAAATCACTGCCACGGATAAAAAACTTTCGACGAGCCCATATTATAAATTACTGTTCATAATATGAGTGTGGTTATTATTACACAGCTGGGGAAATGTCAGGAGCATGATGTACTTACCTACTTTTTGCGTATGGGGTCACCACCAAAAGCAAACAGAAATCTGTTACAGAAGGATATACTTATCTCACTATAAAGTGTAAGATAGGACCGTAGTATGTATATCTATACAAGTGTTAGGTTGCGGCGGGCGGGCGTTGCGCTAGCGCGCAATCCATTTGTGTTTGAAATGTTGCAGGTTCTGAAAATGTGTGAATTGTTTGTCTGGATTTATGATAAGATGCTATATTGCCATATATCGCCAATATTCTATCAGTAATATTTTAGAATATGCTAATTTTGTAGGATCTTACGATAAAGCTTCTTACAACTTTTTTTTGGGTTTGTTGACTTGGCAGTCCAATGTGTTACATTAATTTTCGTTTGTTCGTTTTCCTGTTGTCGATGATCCGATGACGTTCATTTGTTGGTTACGAATCGGTGATGTGGGAAATGCCAGTTCATAGCGTGTTTTCCCTAATAGTTTCAGAATACTGTAACGTAAAATGTGACCTTTATTTTGACCTTTTGATACGAATATTTGTAATAAAACAGTTCCATCAAGATAATCTTTAATGCTGCAGTGTGTTTTGCCACAAAATTGCGAACAGCGGTTGTAGGTCTAGAACGCAGTTGAAGCTGAAGTTTAATCTGACTCTCCGTATGTAAGGCTTATAGAACTGTACTTGTATCCGAAAACTGAAGTCTCTGGAGCTTTGTAAATTTCGGCAGTTCTATTAATTGCCCTGTTAGCAATGATATTGACAGTAAATTATAAATAAATTATAAATAAACTCACACCAATAAAATCTATTAATGGATATACGCCGTATGTTTATTCAGTTTTCAAAACTTAAGAAATCTATAACAAATTTGGCATCTGGAATTTTCCTAAAACCTGTTTGTACTATACACTCTTGATCAAGTACCTTTAATACGGTGTTTTTGACAGCACGTTTGTTCGCTGTTTCAGTCTCTACCCCATGAGTTATCTTTATCCTTTTACTGTACGCGCCCCAGGAAATGACACGAAAGCGTACTTTAAGGACAGTTGCTAAGTTATTGCAAGCATCTGAAACAGAGCTTCGTTGGTACTGGAATTTAACCCACACGTCAATTGCGTTTCACAGCCCTTAATGTAAATATATGCCGTAGTCAAACATATACGCGCCACCTGTAATCCTAGTTCCCAAAAACTTACAAAATCCATAAAAAATTGTATGCGCTTAGCAGACAGCTATGTATGTCTGATATACTAATATTGTTTCGTAAACGTTTCCCAATCTGGAAAATTGGCCGAGGTTCTGAGAACCAAGCAACATCTGCATGTACATGATTTGAGCACAGCCGATCGATGGAGTCGTACTGTCGAAATGCACTACGGTAAAGGTACCCGCCTTGCACAGCATAGCTACGCTACACTGCACTCCGCTGCTACAGAGGCGTCTGTTGAATTTGTTAATCGCCCCGTGCATACAGTAGTGCCATAATTAACAGACTTACAGAGCAGTATGTATATTATCCAACATTTAGACTAACCGGTGCGCCGTGTCCGGGCGGCCGGAGCTACACGGGACACCCCCGATTCATGGTGTTGTTACCACAAAACGGCCACAAATCGAATGCGTCATCGCGGATTTTGTTCATGATCAACTGTATCACGTCATCACTTTAGCCTGCATTTGTGCATCTGCCAATTCTGCTGCTATACATGCTAATGGAGCTGGAATTATCTTTTGTTACGGCATTGCAGATTGTCTGAATAGTGATTCATGTAGTCCGTGAAGTGTTCGTAGAGACCCAAGGTCTTTAGTGAAGGAAAGGGTTCATAAAAGACTTAACTGCCGCCAGAATTTGGGGCCAGTTACGACTGGTTGGAATTGATGCTATATCACTCACGCATTCTTATGTGCGCAGGAACTGCATGCAAAGTATGTGGTTCATTGCATGCAAACTCTCTCACAGGCGTTATTCTCTTAGCGTCAACTGTAACTCGTCTCAGAGTATACGATGCTCGGAGAGAACTTTCGTTGGATATGCAAGAAACGACATATCTTACACCGGGCGTTCTGGGCGTTGTTAATCGGCATCCAAGGAGCTGTTCTCGTTCTTCAATGGGGCGACTACCATGGACAGACGGCTATCGAAAATGTCACGGAGTACAACGGATTTTTCGACGGCTTAATGAGTATCGAGATGCAGCTGGCCAGCACGATATCGTTTACTGGCTTAGTTGCTTGTTCGTGGTGTAGTGGAACCTACTCGGCTGCTTTGACCGGAACACTAAGATTTCTTGGCTCGGCTGGCATAGATCAACCAGCATCTTACGGTGTCCTGTTTGCAAATGCCTTTGCGTTCATCCTTTTGGCTGGAGCGGGTACGGCAATTGTAAGAGGGAATCAAAACGCCTTTGTAGACCGCGATACCGTGCGGCTGGCATTCTTCAATACTTCTGCGGCTGATAAGGAAGTCTATCTGTCAACCGTTGCTATTAGCGGTATCGTAGTGTTTCAACTTATCTTTTCGGCTTCGATATTGCTCTTGTGGAAATATCGCACTGCGGTAGAATTATTTGTTAGAAAGATGCACCAATGCTGCGGAACGAATGACTGTTCGGGAATGACTGTTCAGAAGCTGCAGACCGAAGTGAATCTCTTGAGAGACATGGATGACCAACTGATACGACTCTTTGGCAGCATCAACGACGCCCTTGGCTGGCCGTTAGTGACCTTGTTTATCATCGGTTTTTTATCCATCGTAGGAACCATTTCCTATTGTCTGACTTTCGGTCAGTTTCTGAATGGTGCAGAATATGTGGTAGGCGCGATAATCTTACCGCTGTATTATTCGTATCTTATACTAATCACTGTTGTGTTCGCCGAAAAAGCCGCCGAACAGGTACGTAGACTGTTCACACGCGTTGATCACGTCGCAGATTGCGTTCGTACTGGGATTATTTCAGAATGTACACTAAGTCTTCGAAGTCCTGTGCATAATTTTTACCAAAAGACCAGACCAAAACAGTTAAGGAATTTCTGGTGCTGTTGTTGTCCTGAGTAAATTGTTTGTATTCAGTCCATTCAGTCAGTTCAGCTCGTACGTGCAACAGTTCAAATCATTCCATCAGTTTTCAGAATCAGCGTCAAGAACATGGAGTTTTGTCGGTAAATGGTTTAAAACATATTTAACAGGTCGGAAAGGAAACCTTTTCCTTATCGATGCGGTACTGGATCTTATTAATAACTGTCAATCGAAAAAAGTCGAACTATCAATCGTTTTTGAAAGTTCACACCTCAATGATCTCAGTACGTGACATTCTGGCACCATGTCGGGGATAGCAACGTTCTATAAAGATCGTAGCGTTTACTTCGCAGACAAACCAAACATCACAACTTAATGCTTCCTGAATTTACAGCGTTTTAAGACGGTCGATGCCTGGAACAATATTATGGCTCAGCTCCTTCACCGTACCTGCCGGAGCAATCAAGTATGTATGAAAATAATAATATCCGAATTTTTCTACATTTGACAGGTTCAGGTGTGTGACTTTTGTGACGCAGAAACGAGAGTAAGGGTCAGTAGTGGCCCAGCTGCGTGACTGAAACCCTACTGGCAGCTGTTGGTGCCATCATAATATATATATTATTATCTTAGTCACATGGATGTGGTTTGTAATAGTCTCCTGTACCTTCCCCCAATAGTGCGTCGTTAATGACACTGATGTGAGGTGACAGGAAAAATGCTCCGGTTTATCCTGTCATTGTGTCACTCATGGCAATTAACGACAGAAGTTACATATCAGGTAATAATATGGCCATACGATGTGGTAGGCAGGACAAAGATGTCAATGGAGTGACAGAACGAGAATCTGTCTGCTACTGTTATATAAGAGTATGTACGGTAGTATCGTTAATGTTTCCGCGTCATTGTGTCACTAATTAATGACAAAGTGATACAGATACTTGTAGCAATAATATCATTTTACAACTGGTATGATGGTCCTTCTTTTGTCATTGTGATGCAATGTATAATAATCCTGCTGTCGCTGACAAGTGAGATGCAGTAACCTGTATAGGCAGTACTAGTACTGGTATACATTTCCTGTTTGTTCGCATATTATATGAATGCATATGGGAATACTAATTATAGTCACTAATGATATAATAATGACCGTACAGTACTTAGAGGATACTCGTACAGCATCCAGTTAAGAATTTCTGGCTAAAGCTCGCCAGAGCTGTCGCCCAGTTCTGACTTACACTATTGTTTTGTGGGTAAATCAACGTTTCGAACCATGCAGCTATCTGGTACGCTCGTGTTAATATGAGTGGAATAAAGATGGGAGATGCATTGTTTTTTGCTATAGAATACCTACCATTGGGCCTTGGCAACCAATGGTGTCACATCGGAACACATTCCAGACAATCAGCTGATCGCGTGCAGTATTCTGATCGCTTTGATGAGGTGCACCAAACGCTGCAAATACTTCTCTGCTGCAAAGTTTGTCAGTCTAAATCGCATCGTTCTCCTTCAGGTGAGTGTGTTTTTCTCCAAGAAGGCCGTATTGCCGCGAAGTCGGTTGAACGGCTTTCGTTGCAGATGGCAATGTTCCTCGTGACGATTGTGTCTTTCATGTGGGCGCGTCGCGCAAGCTGAACCGAAGCTTTCCTTGTACAGCTACAATATAGGTCATTAATTTTAAGCTACTGCCCCTTCTCGTGTTGATTGAGAGGAATTTTTCGTTTTTAACTGTTGGAACTTTTATTGTGTCGATATTGCTGCTGGGCAATTGCTAGATAAATCTAATGTAAATAAATCTCTTATCTGCTTGAAACTTAGATAATAATCCGCTGCGGTGTGAACTGCCAACGTTTTAGTTCTGGTTTGGTCACTGTGCTCATAAGCACACTTTTATAAATGGTAATTGATTGTTCGGATGTTTTCTGGGTGTGTTGCATGCTGTTGGCGAAAACGATTAAACGAGATGCAAATTCTTTTCTGATGTTTTTAGTATTCGGCCATCTTGCTCTGCTCTGCCTTGAAGTGCTCTATTGTTTTGGTCGGCGGTTGCTTGCGTGTTTTACCTCGTTATATTTTAAGCCCTCATAATCCGGATTTCTTGGGTATTTATGTTTTTGGTTACGCTCGAGAACTGGCTGGAACTAACTGTTCGAGAACATTATTACGGCTACAACGTGTTTTAGCGTCAAGCGTACGGTACGGGGTTTATCCTCCGTCGGGTCAAATGATTCCTCCGAAGCAAAACAGTCAGCTTGTTAATATTATTTTCAACTCCTCCTTCCGGTCAGCTGTGTTTGGCACGTTCCTTTTGTTTATGTTTTTTCCGTTCGAACGCGCGGGACAGATTCTTTCTTTCCCCGGCATTCACCAAAACGAAAACCTCGATACATTATTGGTGATTCCATTTTGTGTTCATTTCCACGGTGTTTCTTTTGTTCGATCAGTGGTTGCGTAATTTTGTAGAAAACTTTTTCTTGATTCTATTGTCATCTGCAGAATAACCGGTGAAACAGTAACGTGGTGATCGGTAGCACTGTCATGGCCAACTGGGCTTCCGTTTGGAGCATTGAGAGACACAAGGTCTGCTTGCTCTCCGTTTCCTTCTACTTCAATATCTGACATACTTCCGTATACATCTCTTCAAAGATTAAACATAACAGTTACAAAAATGTTAATAGATATAAGAGAAGGCACTCTCTTTCACAATTAATCAAACTCCATCGTAACACCATTCCATCCATTTTTAATTTTCATGTTTATGGGTGGCTTTAGCGTTTATGGCCATGGGTGCACTTTTCTGATTCAAATATGGGTGCCTATAGCACTTTATGGGTGTTTATGAGTGACAATAGTGAAAATGGGTGACTATAGCCTCGTCCTTTTTTTAAACCATAGTCGCCTCTGAGCAGAGTGGCACCCCGACATTTCGTACCAGGGAAAACACGTACCAGGAAAACTCGTACCAGTACTTCGTACCAGAGAAAACTGGTACCACGGAAAGCTCGTACCACGTACCTTTCGTACCAAGGTAAATTCGTACCGAGGAAAATAATTTGATAATAAATTTAATCGTATTTTATCTTAATAAACGACGAAGTGTGCTACACCTACATCAGGAGTTTAACTATATAAATTCGCAAGGAAAATGCATCCTGGCGCCAGTCCTGCGTAAACAAAGGGTTAGTATATAATGAGCAGTTTACTTGTAATGGTTTACTTTTCCATCGGCTCTTTTACAAACAAAGTGATATTTATTAGTGATACGAACTATTTATGGTGTTTTCTTCACTTCCCCCAGTCTACAAGCGTCATTAAAATGTTAACGTTGCACTACCGGATCCCCTTTACATACTGCTATTGTAATTGTATCGCAGAACTGGCATCAGCGCTTAAGTTTTCTATCAAGTAATTTACTGAAGTATCATAGCTGACATTAATAACATTAGCGTATGATGCAGTGTTAGCTGAACACGTTTGAAACTAAACTCTTCCGGAAAAGCTTGCACATCTACAGTACGGTTATGCTTATAATTCTTATCACGACAGCGGAACGAAGAATCGTGGCATATAATTAGTATGATGCAAACCCATATTGTCGAACACAGAGAACGCGGCCTTCCCTACTGTGTTACTGCGCGATAGTGCCGGTACCGTGGCCAGAGGGACGGGCAAAAAACATTTTCATTAAAATCACGGTAGGTACGAAAATTAATGTATTCGCACTATTCGGCACGAAAGTCGCGATTGGGCATCCGTTATGTACGCTTTTTGCCAAACCGGTAACGTTTCTGGCTGATTGTGAGTGGTTACTAATAAAATAATGACAGCTATACTGGAAACAATTAACCTTCAACGAGTATAGGCTTAAACTGTAAGGGAGATAATCAGGTTCCAATCGTTTTTTATTTTCCGCGTGGTGAGTACGAAATGTGTTCGGTACGAGAAGTCGCGGTACGAGAAGGTACGGTACGAGATTTTCTGGTACGAGTTGTCGGGACGCGGAGCAGAGTAGTTCAAGCTGCACAATGCACTCATTCTGTGGCTGCGGCATAAGGAGAACTGCAGCTTTCTCAAAGTGACCATTTTTGCGCTAAAGCTGTAACATTATGTATCCTATCACAACGCACGTGGCGGTACGATCAACAGAGACAGCCGTCAAGGAAGAGCACTGTGGTTACCACTGATCGTACTACAGCCCATAATCCACTGAACTGAAGCCCTCCTTCCGATCCCAGAAAAAGAACGTAGCCATCACCAGGAGCATGGCGATCTACAACGCGAACAATCTCAGCTGACAAAAATGTTCACGCTCCGGTTATTTGGCGACGAATAATTGGCTGACGTCAATAATGAGTGTACTTTTGGGAAAAATTATAAAAAGCTTTGACTATATTAGAGGTATTGAGTTAGTTGCGCAAAAAATGGCGTAAGTTTTTTGCCGCTGTTGTCCATAAACGGAATCGGAGCATGCGGACAAGGTTTGATTTCGGTAAGGGTAGGACACCGAATACATAGGACCAGAAACTAGTTCTGTTTCTCTGGCAGCGATGTGAAGGCAGAATCGTTCTCAGTACTTATTCTACCTGTTTCTCCGCCTTGATTTGGCATTTTTCTAGTAAAACTTGTATTACCATTGTGTTGTGGTGGCGCCTTTCTTGTTTGCTAAGTTATCTCAGCTATTTGTTATTTATCGGAGCGTTTGTTAGCATGTTTCATCACAGTTTTATCGTGGAAGGGGTGCGTTTGACAAAGATTACTGAACGAGAAAGAAGAGTTGCAATGTTTCAATATTCTGTACATAAGCATGAAATGAACACAGGTTTGCAAACTTTGATATTGAACTGCCTGCCATCATTAGGATACAAAGCCGAACGCATGCCGACAAGATGTAAATCAGGACGCGCATCGTGCTGGATTTGTAATTACTATGCGTTTTCAGTAGGTATACAAAAACGTGCACGTTGCGACTTGTGTTACTTCGTGTGCAAAAACCCATCCGTCGCAAAGAAGAATTTCATCTTCGAATGAAATCCTAGGCCGAAGATGGCTCTTCCGCATTACCTCCTGGAGCTGCTGTTTCGGTGCGTGAAACAATCAGATTCCCGGTTAAAATCAGCAACAAACCATTGACAGCTGACCAAAGCACACCGACAGCACGGCATACGGAAGTAAACAACGTGTGCAGTACTGTACGCTACAATACGTACACCTGTACTGTTAGCTAGGCAAATGGCAGAGTTCGCTGAGCGTCCTCATTGGCGCGTCCATGTCCATTTTGTGCATTCTTGTGCATTCCCCCCGCAGGAGACTGGTCAGCGACGACAAAGAGGCTTACTTAACCGCAGCTTTCTACGTCCGTCGCGGTAATGATCAGCCGTCAATTAGACCCATTAGCATGTGAATGGTCATGCACGAGCGCCTCTTCACTGGCCTGTGCAAACAATCCGGCATGTGTACACACGCAATTGCAAGCAGACACTTGTTTTCCGTCCGCGCCGTTTTAATCTCCCGGCTAATCCTATATATTAACAGCGCACGCCGTCATATTTCCACAAACCATAACGCCAATTAATTATCTCTCGCTTTCTCTGCAGTGCAGCTGACCAGTATCACAATGAAGTTCACCAGCGTCGTGTTTGTGTTGACCTGTGTGGTGCTGGTGCTCTGCACGCTGGAGACAACGGCCAACTTTGGGTATGGCGGATTCGGTGGATACGGACTGGGCTATGGACTGGGATTCGGGTATCGGTACCCGTTCTTTGGCGGAGGCTTTGGTTATCCGTTTGGCGGAGGGTTTGGATATGGCGGGTTCTTGGGTGGACCGTTCTTCGGGAAGCGGAAATAGGCGATGTTAACGCGTACGGGGATTACCAACGGTGTAAATTATTTCACATGGACTGTGTGTAATGCTACTGTCGCTTTCATTTCGCTGTGCATTCGAGCTTGTTCTTGTCATCATTCCTCAAGTGAGTAAGAAAGGTCAACATTTGTATACTCTGGAAGATTTGCTCAACCGATCTAATTCGCATGTCTAAATTGTCCGTTTCGAGACCGATGTTGAACGTTAAATAAACCATGCAGCGGTATACGACCCTTCGATTGCTCTTTGTTGAACTATTATTGTACGTGATGACCAGCGATCCATTGCATGACTGTACCGTTCCCTGATAAGCAAACCGCAACGGAAAATCTTCGACTTATAGTTGCACACAATAAAATACATCGAATAGATACTGTAAGTCCATAATACCTGCAGGTGAATTAGCATGTTCAATTAAATTATATTGTTAGTAACTGACGAATAAAACGCAATCACATTCAAATCTATTCGGTAAAGTAATTAATAAGTTTTGAATTAAAACTAGCCAAACTTCGAATTTGTTTTGTTCTTTTTGTAAATTCAGCTAATCTTACGTTCCCTCCAGCAACGTAAAGTAAAAGCGATTCGAATGCGCGCAGTTTTCGGTGCTTGCAGTACTACGCATTTTAGAAAGTATTTACTTGTATGTACTGTTATATAGTCTTCCACTGTTCCACTACAGCAGTGCATTGCAAGATTTGTAGGAATCCATAATTTTGATAAAGCCGTTCAGTATAACAGATTATGCAATCAAATGTACACATACACCGTACGTACCATTGACACCACACATGTTTATAATGATCAACACGTGACGGTGATCAGTCATGGAGGATCCGCAAGCGCTACTACTACTCCCGGCTAGCTGTCTCTCAATAACCAATTATAGATAAATGTGTTGTCCATGAACATACTGTAACGCATGTTTATTTACTTGATTATGCATGATGCACCTGTACTTGAACCACCCGAACAACATCAACAGCTGCATACAAGTCCGAGTTGTCACTCGAGAAGCAGTGCCATTTCGGCCGTAATTAATTAGAATTGTTTCGGAAACTGTGAACACTTTGGTTCCTGTTCGCGAAATCCCGGCAAACTTTAAACTGTATTGCTTGAAAATCGAGCGCATCGTTTAACACGATAAAATGTCATGATCAGATAGCATGATCTTGTGATAACAGACCACAACTAATAATGCAAGTCTCACGAAAAAATGTAGTACATGATCGCTAACTGCAACTTTTTACCACTGTATGATTGCATATTTGTGTTATTTAAACTAAGTAGCAATACTTATAGCAAAAACGATCCAAATTGAATTAAGATGTACCTGTCCAGTTTGGTACTGTCGTTACTACTGTATGTGTGCCAAGGATCTTTACGATCGGAATAGAGATCACTATCATGTTGTATAAAACAGCTACATACTGTACTGTCAGTTTTTTGTATATAATACTATGTATTACACTTTATTCTTTACTTGTTCTGGTTGATACGAGTACGGAAAACGCTTAATGCATGTTACTTGGGATTTTTATTAATCAGTGTTTGTTTCTTCAGTACGTTTTCCAACAATTAATCTTTCTGCATGGATATCGCTTGCTATAATGTAAGTACCCAGAATCTCGAAAATATTTTATTCCGCTTATAAAATACTGTTGTAAAACAACTGGAACGGTTTGAATATAAGTTTCATGTAACGATTGACATACTGCCTTAAAGGTCATCAGTTTTTGGTAGCCGATACATGTTGCCGTTGGTGTACTTCATGCCGCAGTGCAGCAGTACATGAATGGCAGAGCGCGTTGTAGCCCTTGACCAGCAGTCTGTTGTGAAAGGCCTGTTGAACAGCGGAATCGGCATTTTGGATAGTACGCGCGTCCCTCTCCAGCAGTGCTTAAGCTTTGTTACGAAGATGACATCCAGTCGCTGCATCGCAGTCCGAGCATTTTTCATCAGATCTTTGAATGTTTGATGACCTTGCAGCAGAGCAAGCTCGGTGATGTGTTCAACACGTGGGGCAAGCTCCTGATGTCGGCTGGTATCCGTCGCGTACGTTCCGTTACCATATCGTATTGTGGCGCTGACTATGCGAGCGCCGTGTACCGTTTCTGCTTCGTGCCTAGGCATAAATGCTGGACACATCAGGTCGGGACGTTGTTGCTGTGTACATAATGGACGCGCGGGACGTGAATTACGATGACCGACCGGATCGCACTTCGCACAGCGTATAAATGACCGAAGAGGGAAGGGACTGTCGGCTGTCAGAACGCTTTGATTTTCTTATGCACGCCTCCTCAACGCAGCTTTGTGCAAGATGTTTCTAGCGCTGACAGGAGCTGACCCGAAGGTTGCCGGAAAACGTCGGAATCAGACCGAAGCTCAGACAATCCGCCCGTCACCTTCGGACAGTTCAACCTTCAAATACATTTTCTCCCTGGACATACGATCGAGGAATGAGCTGCAGACGGAAAAATACTAGGGTCAGATATTTGGCTGTGAAATGCCAATGATTCTCATCTGTAGTAAAGTATATGGCCTATCGCCACCACCGGCGCTATACATACAGTTTTCATCTCTAGTGCCATACTTTGCACAGGAAGAAGTGCCGTACCTATCTCCAGATCAGCTAACCCACGGGCGTCGAGGGATCGCGCCATTTTTGTGCGGACGAGCACAAAACAAAGCGAATACTTCTGGTATCGCGTACTGAACATCTTGGTATTACATCCAAAGAAAAACAGAAATGGATTGCCTCTCAAAAAGGCGTGCGGCGGTATTAATATAATGGAAATCGCATCCAAACTGAGAAGCAATGCTGTACTGTTATAGCGTGCTGCTTCGGAATACGGGAAGACGACCGGCGTCCAGATGGTGGATGCCGCACGCGTAAGCTGGTTTCTTGCTAGTTGAGGTTACTGCTACTGTTAATATGCACGATTTCGAGTGTAACTCGTATGTCGCGGACACTTTGAAATGCAAGGTTGCTGAACAGGTACGACGACAACGGTAGCTGTCTCAGTATTCGTTTCTCGGGACAGAATTTGGTTATCCGGTTGGAGGATTTGGATATGCTGAGTTCTGGCAGGTGGACGTACGTTCTTCGGGTTAACTCCATTAAGCGCAAGTAAGGGATAACTGTAACGAGTAATGTCCATCCCTCGTCACGTACGTACTGGTCAGCTACGTTAATAACGTTATGTATCCGGCCCTTGTATCCGCCCACATATAAGGCAGTAGTAGACATACGGGCGTCTTCGTTTTTGTACCAGGGTGTTAGCATTGAACTGCAGATTGGAAACGATTTGTGTATAATGGGTACTTTTGGGCATTGTGACGGTTAGTTTTTATTAACACGTCTGGTGTTGACAAATAAGTGGACAGCTAAGAAAATAAAGATTGTGTACAGGCAGTAGTTATGTGCATGTTCCAGCAAGCAGTATCGAAGCAGTTATATCAGCTGCGGGTATCAGAATGGTCAGCTACGATCAATAAACATGGGCCGATATGCCCGTACAAGTACGCTCGTTGCCCGTTTCAATATAACGATCATTAAATAATTTTATGTAAACTATTTCGCATGGACTGTGTATATTACTGGCACTGAACTGTCAGTTTCTTCACTGCACATTCGAGCTTTCTCTTGTCAACATTCCTGAACTGAGTAACGAACGATCAACATGATTGTACTCTGGAAGATTTGCTCCGACGGTCTAGGTCACAAATCCGATTAAAATGTTCTATGTGACCTTTGGAATCTTTCATTTTCTACCAGAGAGGATCACTGCTCAATAGCACAGGAAACAAACTGTACACGCGATGAATAACGAAGCAGCAACCCGAGTAATTATATACAAAAATCCACAGACAACCGACAAACAGCTTTCGCGCTTTATTAACGAGCCACGGCTGAACGTGTGCCGCCCACGTGGTAAGCAACCCAAGAGGCAATTAAAAAAACACGAAACCTCGCTGACGCCGAGTACAATCCAGATCCAAAACAATTGAGAACTGAATTCTTCATCAAATTGCAGTTGCTGTTAATTTCAACCAATCAGAGGCAAGAGAGTCACACAAGGAGAGGCGTGCGGCCTAGTGGGAATGGTCAGCGGAATGGCGGCGGATGTGAGCGGGGATCTTGTTGCAGAAGGTGATGAGCTTGAGGTGCTCGTTGGCAATGTGCCCGCCGACAAAGTCCTCCATGCTGATGTCCAGGGCCACGGGCGTCAGCCACTCCTTGGGCAGGCAGCGCTGCAGAAGGGGCAGGCGCGCCGACATGTTGGCCATGCGGTTCACCCAGCCCGGCACTTCCGTACCGCACAAAATGCGACCTACAATTTACAAATCACAGGCAATCAGTTTAATGGTCGCTATGAATTCGTCAGTTATACCAGTTATTAATTCAGTCCGATTACATTAATCAGTTAATTAAGCTCGGTTTAACCACACGCAACAAGTCGACGACCAATTCCAATTCACTAGTTAAAGCAGTTCATTAATTTCATAATATTCATTAGAATTAAGCTCGATTTAATATGACCTAGTAAACTGAAAAACATTTTATTGAACCCATTCAAGATATCTGTATAGAATGCATAAATCAGATTAATTCGATCAATTAGGAGGTAAGATCAGCACAGATTTGACGTACATAAGTACATACAACTATTGAAACTCTGACACAATTTTTATTTTTGTATACACAGTTATTTCCTGTGAAATTCTGCCTTAAGTTTACAGACAGCCTAACTTACTATTACTTTTGCCATTAAAAATTTGTAGTAATAAGTAATACCGAGTACACGTGTGTTCCGGTAATTAAACGACACACCATGTCGTTTCTGCTGACATGTTCTCCACTGATGACTGAAGTAGAAGACTGAAGCAAATGCAAGTACATTTCATACTTAAGGATATGCATATATAATTAAATAAATTATACAATCAAACATACACTCCATAATGCATAATCGTACGTGTGTCGTGTACACGAAACGGCTCCGACAAGCGCTACTTCCGGCTACCCATTGATGTATAACCACTTATATCAACACATTTTCCCATCCACATAAGCGTGTTTATTGATGTGTACTTGATAGTGCATAAATTATAATGCAACTTTTTCATAAACCAAAAAAACTTCATCAAGATAAGATGCCTAAGAGCCAGCAAAGCACTGTTGCTTCGCTAATTATTTATGGAATTTATTTATGAAAATGTGATAACCACTGCAAGAATTGCCGGAAGTGCAACTACAGTGAATAAACATACTGTAAATATACAGATAATAAATACACGTACTGTAACTGCTTTATGTCCTTTCATGTTCCCCTTCATGGAATGTTACTATGCGGTACATATTTCTGACAGTAAAATTATGGAAATATCTAAAAGATATAAAACGACAGCGTTTCCAGTTAGTACACTGATAATGTTATCGCTTGCTGTTAAAAATCTGTTTAAACACCGTATCACGATTGATGGAACTTGATGCAACGCGCGGTCTATTACGCCACCAAACTACGAAATTTACCAACATGCTTGGTAAAGTTGGACTTGAGTCTGGTTGCAGAAATCTTCCCGTACACTTTCTCACATTCCTGTCACTTTTTCAGATGAATGTATTCCTTCGTTTCCATAATTTTGACCAAACTACGGCAATTTTTGAATGATTAAAAGTGTAAGATAATCAGTTGTTCACATTATGACACATTTTTCTGAAAACATTTGCACTAAAATAATAAGAACAGTAAAATTATAAAAATATCCAAGCCATAAAAAAGACTGCTTTCAAAATTATGACACTAGTAGTATTATCACTCTTATTTTCCACTTTAAAACAGACAAATTTACACTATAGCAAACCATTAATTTGGATGTGCATCTGTACAGTGAATCTTCAGGAAGGTACGCTCGTAAATGCGCATTACTTCACACGAAGTACACAACTTAAAAAAAGATTATGTTGTAACGCCTGATCCGAAACCACTGCACCAACAAATGGCTAAAGTTTCCGTTCCAAATTTTCTAAAAACGAAGTATTAGAAGCCATCAAGCAACGTAAATGTTTGCGGTTATAATCAAATTCCAACATGCATGATCGATTGCTCGTGCGAAATTCAAATACCGACCACGAAAAGTCCTTGAAAACTGCGAAAAATAATAATTTAATGAATGCATTTGAGGAGCTACTAGAAAAAATCTCATTTAAATGTAATACGAAAAATCTTTCACAGAATCCATAATATTTATATCAAAAAATGGAAAAAATCAAACAAACAGCAAAACTTGTAAAATAAATTCCAAACGGCGAAACAGGTAAAATAAATCTAGGAAATTAACTTACCTAAGTGATCGGAGAAGTGGTTGCAGTTGCGGGTGACCAGATGGTAGGTATTCCCGTGCCACTCCTGGGACAAATTGTGCAT
>JAQGAU010002199.1:0-16265 GCA_034698045.1 Paramacrobiotus richtersi
AGGCACACGTGAGAACATTATCCGTTCCCTTCTGGAATCCACAATTCCACATTTCCGCCGAAGGCGTACCCGTCACAATAAGATACCGTCGCACTTGCTTCAGCGCTGACGTCATCGCACTGATGTCAGACTACACGGAAGAATAGAGCCGTCTTGCAAATTGGTTTTTAAATTACAATGGTCATTGCGCAGGAGGAGTTACTTGGACGCATGCTTGATGTATGTACTGTACCAGCGCATCAGCACTTTCCGTATTGGCGCAATCAACGGATAGTAATCCAACTCGACCAATTACATACGACCTGGTTACCGCAAGTGTGTACTGAAATTTTGAATTTAGTATTAACATCGCTAGACAGAGTCACGGACGGTAGAGTCGGGTAGACACACAGTTCAAAAGCGAATGTCAGAGTAGCAGAGCATTTACTTTTGTATTTTACTGCACGTTTGTGCGACTAAACAATCGTGATTCAATTAAAGCAACGTTAACCGCAGTTTGCTCAGTTACTTTGGAATATTTGCACCGGTTAAACTTGGACAGTCATTCGCTATTTTTTTGTACCACCTCCAGTGACTGTTGCCACTGCTTAGCTTAATAGATCGACTTTTGACTGTGTGAAATATACACCTGAATACTGTACATTCAGCATGGGAGTCCTACAGTGGGTCACGAAGATGATGGGACGTCTTGAGCTGACTCTGGCAGGATTGATCATTGTGCTGAATGCATTTCGTAAGTACCCTTAAGTACGTCGCAGGATTGAGAGAATTTATCCGATAATAGTCGTATATTTCCGGTATTACGATCACTTTAAGGAGTTATATCGTGCAGTTAGGGTCTAATCTAAATTCCAGTCCTTCCATAATATTATAACGTTAGTAAAATTTAATACTAGCACTCTTACACAGTAACCTGCGGAAACATATAAGCTACTTTACATTACACTTAATAAATACGCCTTTCACCGTTTCGCGCATTCCCGCAGATGAGGCGAAACCACTGACATTTTGTCTTTTTTGCTTTATTCATTGCTATTCTACGCATTTAAAGAAAAAGAGATCGGTGAAACGCAACTGTGCAGTAGTTAATGGAGAAAGGCAATAAAATCAGCGTGCGAAGTTCATGAAAGGTTACGGCCGGACAGCCATACGAAAGCGGCACAGCTAAAGGGCACGGGTACTAGTCTGTTCATTATTTCGGACAATATATCTGAAAGAGATATGATAATGTAATTGCTTTGGCTCGGTATTATGTAACGAGGAATGTCCATCCCTCGTTACGTATGTACTGGTCAGCTATGTCTCCACCCCTTATGTGCATATTCCTGTATCGGGCGCCATATTTAAGGCACCAGTATAATGCATGTTCCATCAGGCATTCTAGGTCAGTTGCAGTATCAGAATGGTCAGCTAAGATCAATAAACGTGTGCCGATACGCCGTACGCTCGATCCCCGTTACAATTACAATTACACAGCATAGGAGCCGGAAGAATCCTTTAGCAAAAGTCATAAAATGTTACTTTGTGCTTTGTAGTCATATATATCGATTCCGTCTACGACCCGTCATCCCCATGTTACATCTACCCGCTGCTCTACTTGTACAACGCCATCACCCCATTGCTCATCGCTTTGCACGGATGGAAATGTACTTCCATTGCCGCAGTACCCGCCAGTACACAATTCAAAATTCACCGTCTCAGATCGATAACATGGCTAGCAATCCTCGGTATAATCTAACCTGTGACTGTTAATGGCACTTCCGGAATCCCGTTTAGTCTGTTCTACTTCCGTGTTATTGGAGACTTCCGCTGTCTTCCTGGTCTGTTAAGTTGCGATGACAAACACACCACTTATACCTTGTTTTCCAGCGAGTGGAGCACGCTGAACACCCTAAAGTGGCTAGTGTACGTGATGTACAATGCTAGCGTGTCGTGGTTGTTGATCTTTACG
This sequence comes from Paramacrobiotus richtersi, assembly GCA_034698045.1. NCBI lineage: Eukaryota > Metazoa > Tardigrada > Eutardigrada > Parachela > Macrobiotidae > Paramacrobiotus > Paramacrobiotus richtersi. The sequence goes on from JAQGAU010002199.1 coordinate 1,952, forward strand.
CTGGCCTTAATGTTTATCATTCTACTTGAACGGGGTACGGATGGAGATCGACCAGGGAAGGCACTGTTTGGCAACAACATGAGTGGAAGGATGCTGCAGTGGATTTTGGGAGCGGTGGTTTTGGTCACAGACTCACAGTTACAGGACTGCTTCATCTGTTTTCCTTTGCTTGTTTCATGAAAGGCGTATTTTTTGGCGTTCCAGCTACTCTGGGTCTTATTGCAATTGTGGTGTGTAAAATCCGGGCAGCCAACAGAAAGCAGCAAACCCAGAATTCTTGCACCTGATTCACCTCACTTTCTGCCACCTAAATAGCCATATTTTGCCCACTTACTCAGTACAGGAGGGAGCTGCTAGCGGGGCTGCAAGCCAGGCGGTTTACTGCGGTGTAGATGTGCAATCTCCACACTCTGTAACATGTACTGTGATGTACGCATGTTCTGTAAAGTTCTCAGTACAGGCTTATCTTGCGCCTTAACTGCATTAGTCTGCATATATCAGATGAATGTTATTTTCCGTATGTTTGTCATGTATGCATACCTACAGATCTGCATCTACATTCTCATGTTATTTTCGAGTGCTTGCTTTGTCAAATCCTGTACTTGGACGTACTGTCTGGAATATCAGAATTTGTTGGTGTGTCTTGACCGGACACACATTACATTTGTTATAAACTTAGCGACCCCAGCACGAACGTTTTGCAACAACTGATCGCAGTTACTGTATACAGTACCTCCACGGCGCTTGAGGCACTGCAATTGTTGCCGATCTTTAACTGGTTCTGGTCACGGCACCGCACAGTTACCGTACGTTTATCAATTATTAACAAGAAGTTCGCCCAGTCCAGAAGGAGATGCCAGTAAATGGCAGACAGGAAACCTGCAGTATTTCCACGATTTAATACAACTATAATTTGTTTTTTCATATGCTGTAATTAGTACATTACGGACATAACATTACAAACTCTGTATGCGCAATCAATAAATACAGCACTGTGTGGCGATAAATGCACCTTACGAGGTGGGGTTTAATACAAATATCCCTGCGTTTATCGTTGGATCGCGCATACGGAAGATAGCAACAATGCCTAAATCCTTGAACATCCAGCCATGAATGTAACGCACTCGAGAATGCATTTCCGAGACTGGAATCATGGAAGCGCTGTCGCTGTCCGCGGAGTCTTAGTCTGTCTCTCGGCGGAGATGACGGACTCTTGCACCATGCACACGTACTCGGGAAAGAATTGAATGGTATGCTCGTCGATTTCCAGTTTTCCAAAGAGCAACCATGCCTGTGTTGTTTGAAAAGACTTGTACAGATATGTACTCAAAAAAAAATTGCGGTATCGGCAGCTCGAAAGACGAACGATTCCATCAACAGCCAGATGAACCGTGGAAATAGTATCCAGCAAAGGCTGCACTGACCAGTTCAATCTTTTTTTAAGATTACGGATTCGTAAAAGCATCTGCGGCTACCGGCACCATAATTAATGCGGTTGTGCTTTTGTTTACGGGACAATTCAAGGTCACTGCAAAAAGTTATAAACATGGTGCTACCCGGTACCATTTCAAAGTTCGAGGAGCAATATTCAGCTTGAACTGGTGCGGCCATTTATGACTGGGGTAGAAGTTATTCAGAATAACGACATTGTTTAATGATACAACGAACTGGGATGCGGTATGTACGATAGCCGAAAAAAACACCGCAGACTCTGTTTTCTGGTACTGGCGGATGCAGATGTCGCTCGCTGTGCATTTTGTTGTAACTCATTTAAAACATTTACCGCCGCATTTCTTTTACACCTATCAAACGAGCGAAGTAATTGAACAGGCATGTACAGTACATGTACTCCATTCTCGCAAAACTTGAATTTTTCTTTTTACGAGAAAGTATGAAGTGTACATCCACAACAATAATAATACTATAATACAACTACAATAATAATAGTCAACAATAATATCGTAACAACACCAACGTGTATTGTTGGATACGTACTGTAACGTACAGCACAGGTACACTGACTACATTGACTTCGCTCATTATTCACTCGCGTTTTGATACTCGGCATAGCGCCCAAAACGTTGCCTTGAACAAATATAGCAACATGGAAAAACGTTGTTTTAAAAATGATCCCGAACGCGGGTCACCAGAATTCTCAAAAAGTGTATGACTTAAAAATTTGAATAGATCTGATTGGATGTTTTAACACTTTGCGTTTCGAAACGTGTGGATGTTTTGTGCGCTTGTGGTGACGTTTTGAAAGGAATTGTTTGTTGCCCTCCTGGTCAGGCAGTCAGTTGTCTGTTGTCTGCTGCTGGGACAAGTGAGGATACGATGAGATCATAGTCATACGTTTCAGTTTCTGACCCGCAATTACCATCTTGTTAACTGTAAAGTTCTGCTTGGAAGAAAAATTCAAAACGTCTAAGGGTTTAAGTTTTTTGTAATCGAAGTCACAGCAGCCTGTGGTTAGCAGATGAGGGCACTCTGAGCTCTGGAAGTTTTCTAACCCATCACAAACCAGGACAGTACAATTTTGGACCTGGATCCCTCTTTCCGGGGCTTCTCCGCCAACTCATCACCATGTCAAAGCGACCACCAAGTTTCCAGACAAAACTCCCTGCCTCCTTCTCCAGGGGACTGCGACATTTCTCCAACGAGGAACTCCGTCAGATTCTCAGCAGCGACGACCGTGTGTACTCTTTAATCATGGACTGTCCCATCCTGGAACGACTGGCCGATCAGAAAGAGAACCTCGTGGCCAAGAACACCCGCCTAGCGGAGTACAATCTCCAGCGGGAGAGGGAGCTGCAGCACGCGCGCGAGAGACTGTACCAGTCGGAGCTGGTTCTTGGTGGCAAGAAACAGGAGTGCGAGCGACTACACCAACAGCATGGTGAGAGAGATGAATCATGATTTCGCCGATGTGACGCGATGAATGATTTGTAGATATGATGACTGCGGGAAGTGTGTCGGAGTTGCATGGTTTGATGGGGAAACTGAATTTAACCGCTATCAAGGAGGACGACGAATTAGAGGTAAAGGAAATGGAGAACATTGAAATAACGAATTTTCGGATCGTTTTCGAATGCTTTTATTTGGCTTGTTCGCTCTGTGTTTTTTATCCCAGAACTTTTGGTTTATCGTTGATCTGTCCGTGACTTTTCAATTTTACGAGATAAGTTCATTTTCCATTCGTAAATTACCTTCCTGAATTCCCTTTTTTGGAAACTTGTTAATGAATTTTATCGTATTTCTTGGTATTACTTCAGTGGTTAATTATTTAAACTTAGTTTTCGATATGGGTTATTTTCAATTTTCGCTGCCACAAAAAAAATAAAATACATAATATTGATTAAAAATATATAATAAAATAGATATAAATAAATAATATAACTTGAATTAAAATAAATAATATAAATTGAATAAAGTATATTTTTTGCGTTTTCTGGTTGCGTGCTTCATTACAGATATATCCCGTTTTAAATTTTTTCGGTTTTTGTCAATTTAATTTTTATGTCATGACAATATTTTTCATAGAAATTGGTCGAGGATTTCACGCACGGGTATTGCAATGTCGCCACCTTCATCGACCTGTACGTTGCGAAGCGGACCAAAATCAATTTGAAGTTGATCAAAGCGGAAAAGCTCAAGCAGACTATCAACAGCGGTGGACGCCCAAACCAGCAAACTTTCATGTAGAATTGTCTAACCGTGTGTCCGACCATGACGACATTCCAGTGCATGTTGTTGAATTTTCATAGTAAAATCTTACTTTATTCAGTCAGTTTATACTAGTTTTCTGATAGTGGAACACGTGATTCCTTCGGTGGATTCGAGAATTTATAGCAAGTAGGCCATACGTTTTTATTTTTTGATGTTTGTTATTTTTTTACAGTAGCAAGTTTGTTGTGTCTATGGCTTGGTGTTCATTTATGACGATCCTAGATGGCGTTAAATGGATTGTCCATTATCCATTAATAGATTTTTGTATACTGAAGACACGGAACTATTCACAAAATTGCATTTTAAAAAGAAACGGCTACATGTGTAAACAGGAACGATAGCGCCATACGTTCGTACAGCATATCGGGAAGATTAGCCGATTCGGTACCAGAAGTAGGAAAAAAACACTTTAAATACATCATGCAAGTGGAGAAAAATTTCTTGCAACCTACATAAAAGAATTGTTAGACAAGTCTTGCGAAGCATAAATCGAAGAATGCTGCGCTCAACAATCAACAAATGTTTTTCCGAACATAGACGTGTACGAAAGTAACGAAACGGGCCAGCCGCCGTTACCGTGCTGCATGCAAAGCATACCCAATCAGCTTCCAAAGGATGGCAAAAGCATTCTCTAGTCTATTGTGCTTGACTTTTCCTATGCCCGCCCACTGGCGTCCAGGCAGCTGGACATCCATTTTGTTCCGAAAAACGAAAAGAAGTATTCAATTCACCTCAGACGCCTCGTGAACTCGTAAACATGTCACACCGCGTTTCGTGCTGAATATTTATGCCTGCGTAAAAGTGTCCAACTGGGGAAATTCTAACCGAATGCTGAATGTATAGATTACGGTACTCATATTCCGAAAACATCAGTGCTTTACAAATTGATGCAGAAATGTCGAACTCATCACAGCTGGACTGCAGTCTCGACCGCAGTGACAACAGCATATTCGCTCCGTCAAAGAAGCCGCGAAAATGGGATGATTTGCTGGAGAAGTCCAACAACAGTACATACGATAAAGATTCAGAAACAAAACGGCAACGGCTTTCGCCACAAGGTGGACGTTTGGACGCCTGCGCTCAAGACAATGCACGACGCCAGGAGGACCGGTACGCACTACGCAGCACAGTCACACATTGTGTGAAATTCGAGACTCTTCTGTGTGTTCACTTTTCCGTTCTTTTTTCTCTATTTTACCAGCGCGAAAAGTGTGGAGCCCTCCGTGACTATGTCTGCAGAAACACCAACCGCACATAGTCCACAGGGAAAACGCAGTTTGTGTCCGAGGAACGGACGGTCTATTTCACTATGGATGGGTCATTCGCATGGAGGGAGACGGTATCCTCATCGATTTCAAATGTGGACCAGACCGACTGCAGATCGTGGAGTTCGGAAGAGTTTTCCGATTATCGGGCATGTTCGCAGAATGGTATAATACCGACCCTTACCGTGGTCTTCGTCGTTACAAATGCATACAAGTTGTGATACAACCGAAGATCAAGACAGAAACGAAGAGAAACGATCGCTTGGAAGTATTGCTCCGGGCTCAGCCGCATGAACCGTGGAAATGGCACCCGGGAACACTTCTAACGGCGGATTTTCGATATGGATGCTTTTGCCAAGTAGACTTGTTGATGCCCACAGGGCGGGCTGCAACGGTCACCGCTCCAGGACATCATATACGTCTCGCTCCCGATGAGACACAGTTATCTCAGTCGCTGATCCAGCGGACTGACCCATTGCTGAACACTGTTTGTCACTCGTCGGCATCAGATTTTGCACAGAACCGCTTACCACTCCCGTTATTGGCTGGGGCTTTTGGTTGTCTAACAACAGCGGACCTAGCAAGACTGCGTCGTGTGTGCTCGTTATGGAATCTCATTATAATGACAAAAGCGTGGCCGATTTTGCGTTTGGACCTAAGGCGCGGAAATCCTGCATATCACAATCTGTGGAATGCAAGTACTAAAGTCCTAGTTTTTGTAGGCTGGGAGTTCCGTGCAGCTCTAAGACTTCGCACACAGAGAAACTTTATCAAGTGCATGATGACTGCGTACGGGTACACTGGCCTTATCGCCATTGAATTTCACGGAGTGCGCATATGTGAATCGTTCGACAACTTTCGGAGAGATCTCAAAGATATGAGAGATGTATTGGCTTCCTTTGCGTCTGTGTCCCGCCGCGTTAGATTGTCTGATTCCCCCCTGACATGTTATAATGGTACAAAGATGGCTCAACTGACAGTTAAGAAGGAGTGGATCGATGTGAGACAAAGCGGGTTTGCTGAGCGGTTCTGGAGGTCAATTTCAGTTATCGACGATAGCGAAGGCCGCGTGTTGCAGGCTTGGATCGCCAATCAGCGTGATAAATCGACAAGAAACTGCAAACAGGTACGATCGCGAAGCTCCAAAATCTGCCGAATAGCTTCGAGAAATGCAGTAAATAGCCTGTATGGGCTGTAAACCTTATGGTTGATGGCTTCGAAACGGCGGCGTTAACTTCTACGTACGTTTCAGGCGCTACCACAACTAGCCAAAAAACGATTCGTAGGACTCTACCGATTCTCCGCGTTGAAATGGAGAATTTGAAAATTTCTTCAGACGAAACTGAGGGTTTCGCGGTTTTATTTCAGTATGCAGTCGTGACTCTACTAACAGTCAGTAGTCTTAGCAATTAAAAAAAAATGTGACAAACATATCTGCGGTCAAATGATAAAAAAATGTTCGAAAAGATATTACGCGCTGCTTGCTGGCTTTTATGAAATGTCTCTCGCTTTCTATTAGACGGTGAGAGCAGAGGATATCGGCGATCCAGTCAGTGATTATTCAGCCACAAATGCGAAGCACGTGGGAATGCCTTTCCGAGATTGGGCTCACACAAATTCTGTTGCTGTTCGCGGAGATGACGGACTGTTGCACCATGCAGAGATACTAGGAAAGGAAAGGGCCGGTCTGATGGTTGATTTCCACTGTCCGAAAGAAGCAGTGACCTTTGTGCCGTTTGGGAAGATTTACAAGTACCGACCACGCGATGCAGTACCGGAAACTGTTAGCGACCCCATCGAAGTACTGCTGCAGCTAAAGCCCGATGAGCCGTGGAAATGGCATCCTGCAACGTTCCTGCATATTGATCATGATTCTGGTTATGGGTTCGTGAAGGTGCATGTAACTGCCGACACTACAGTGACTGCGCTTGTTTCTCTGCATATGAAGCAGCTTCGTTCACCCTACAATGCAACGACGGCCCATTCACTGCTGATCAAGAGTGGGGACCGGGTTCGCGTGGCGCAACACCGCCGGCTACCGGGGGACGCGCAGCTCAGCGAGTTGCATCCAGATTTTCTGAACGAGGTGTTGAGCTGTCTTGAAACTGTTTCATGGTTTAAACTGCGTTCCGTGTGCAGGATGTGGGAACGTACCTTAAAAACAATGCCCGCTAGAACCGTTTTTCTGGCCGCTGACTTATGTACATCGTTGACCTGCCTAATTTACTTCTGGGGTTCCGAAACTACAACCCTGGTGTACCGCAGTTGTATATGGTGTTTTACAGCCCTTGCTCAGCTTTTTCAACATCTTGTTGTCAGTCGTGCATCAGGTCCGTTGCACATGTTGGAGCTTAGCCTTCTTGAACTCAATTTCACGCTGGGCAGCACACATGGCATCAGCGCCGAACTTCCCATTCTCGCATCTCTGTGTCGTAACTTACGTCTCCGCAATACCAGCGTTGTTTTCTGGATTAAGGTTGATGATTACATACAGGTTAAAGGGTCTGTACATGTCCGGTTGCACCGGATCGATTTGACCGCACCGGACTGTGCGGAACAGTTGTGGAAAATGGTGGCCGAAAAAGTTACATACAAAAAATCTGATACCAACAGCATTGAATACCATTTCGCTGGTAAAACTCATTCCTGTGAATGTGCGGCTTATGTATCCGAGGTAAAAAAGCTCCCTGTAGTTCCCATACGTCGCTCTGCGCATACAATTACGTCTATATTTTGCAGATTCTCAACAAACTGGAAGCTGCAATGGTCGGTGACAGCCGGAACCGCGGTAAACAATGGTCCGCCGACGATGTGCCAGGCCTGACAGACGGTTGGTTGTCGGGCATACAAGTACTCGCGGTAGTAAAGGCAATCTGGTGTTGCCCTGATAAGCAACGATAACGGAGCGTGTGACAACCGCAATCCCATAATCTCCGCGCTGCCTTAGCCTTTAAACATGGACCACTCTGGATCGGACTTGTTGTATTATTCATTATTCCTTGCGCAGCTTTTTCTGGTTGCCGTCAAAAAGTATCCATTATGCCGCTTATGTTACCTGAACGGAACTATTGTTTTACCTTCTCCTTTGTGAACAATATTCGTATTTTTTTGGCGATGGAAGTTTGGTTTCTCGGTACATGTATCTAGCGAAGCTTTCTTTTATGAACACCGTACCGAGTTCTTGAAGTAGAAGAAAAGAACTACAAAATATGATAGGCACGAGGTCCGTGACGGCAGCGTCGTTGAAAACGCAGCAGACTCTTTGTATCTCACACGCCGACTCTGTTCCGGTTCACACAGCTTCGCTTACTTACCTGTTAAGCGTCACGTTACAATGGAGTTTCGTACTGTAATAAACAGAAAAATGTTGACGGAGACTCGGGAGGGAGTACCGTATGCGGACTCGAAGATGCAAAACACTGCCTCGCTTCGCTGTCAGCGCATGGTGGTAACGATAAACGTGCTACCCATCTCATTTTATAGGGGTTTTCTTCTACACTACGAATTGGTTAAGGTACCATGATAAAACGTTTTAGTTTGGCCACAACAAACAGAAGTTCAGACATATCCAGATTCCAGAAATAAATCATGTCCTTTGCGCGATTATCGGTTTTATTAAAATAGTTTTAATTACCACTCTCCCCCCAGCTGGCACCGCTTGTGCACCATGTTTATTTTTTTGTTGTAGCCTATGATGTCACTCAGACTTTGCTTGCAAAAGCCTTCTGATAAAGTTCCCGCATAAGCGGAGAAAAATCCTTTCTGCCCATCCCTCTACAAAAAGTTGGGTCAAAGGCTGTTTCAGTGTGAGTGAAAGCCCAAGCTTCACGCGATTCGGTTGATGCGTACCACCGTTTTATCAGACTATCACTTGGCAACTTTAAACTAGTCAGGAGATCAAGCGAAGTAGGCCCTGTGTTTTTATTTTTGGCTGTTTTTTATTTTCTTACAGAAGTCAAATTTGTTGTGTCGGCGGTTTTTATGGTTTGGTGTTCCTTTATGGCAATCCAGATTTCATGAACTGGGTTGTCCATTACCCGTTAGTAAATTTTCGTAATTCCGCCGATTTACTTATTATTATTCATAAAACTGCCTTTTTTTACATGAATAGATACACAACTAAACGGGAAAAATGTTATAAAACATGCCTTCCGGTATAACGCCATCCGTACAATACAGTAAATCGAGAAGATTAGGTAGCTCAAACAGGAATAATGATTTAAAATGCACTGCACAACCGGAAAAAAACTTCCTGCAATATAAAAGAATTGGTAGAAAAGGCGTACGGAGCATAAGCTGAATTACTAAAGTATCTTGCAACTCAGGAGTCAAGAATAATCAAAAATATGTGTCCACAATTAGAGGTGTAACCGGCAGGCCGCCTTTATACCGTGCTACGTTGCATAGCATGCCATCCTGTGTAAATGCTATGTCCGCCCACTTGCGTGCGCTCAGTTCGGCGCTATTATGTTCGGAACAAAGGTTAATAATCAACTCCCGTCACACGCTTAAATGCAGTAAACATGTCACACCAACGGTTCGTGCAGCCTGTCCAGAAGTGCCCGCTGGATTACTTACTGTGAATCACTCATTTGAGAAATTCCGAATGTTGAGTGTGGTGCCCATTGTCTGAAAATTGTTGTTTTCAAACTGGTGCGGAAATGTCGAATTCATCTCAGCGGGACTTCAGTCGTGCTGTAATAAGTAAATAATAAATACTATAGTAAGTTTTTGGTACTAGTCATAAAATATATGTAAAACTCGAGGCTCTGCTATCAGAGCTATGCATTCGAATTCACTTTTTTGTTCTGTTTTCTCTGCTTTAGACGTGCGAAAATTGTGGAGCCCTCCGCGACTATGTCTAGAGAAATACCGACCGCGATCTTCCCCGACGTAGTTCACAGAGAAAACGCAGTTTGTGTCCGAGGAACGGGCGATCTGTTTCACTACGGATGGCTGATTCGCATGGAGGGAGACGGTATCCTGATCGATTTCAAGTGTGGATCAGACCGAATGCAGATCGTGGAGTTTGGCAGAGTTTTCCGCTTATCTGGCGTGTTCGCAGAGTGGAGCAATGTCGACCCTTACCGGCAACGCAATTGGAAACAACCGAAGATCAAGACAGAAATGAAGACAAACGATCCCCTCGAGGTATTGCTCCGGGCTCACAATTGTCAGCCGGATGAGCCGTGGAAATGGCACCCAGGAATGCTCCTAACGGCGGATTTTCAAAATGGATATTTTGGTCATGTAAAGGTCTCGCAGCCTGGCGGGCAAAGTGCCACGCTCACCGTTCCAGGACATCATATGCGTCTCGCTCCAGATGAAACACAGTTTTCTGGAGATTCCACTGTCTGTGTACCATGATGAAAACGGTGTGTCACGAAGATGTTCAAACTAGTAAAGTTTACAAGGTTAAAATTTTCAGTTCAGTATACACGACCGACTGCGATTGCTTACAATTAGTACGAACCACCGTGAGCAGCACTTTACGGCTTCTGTTGTCTTTCGCTGCTGGGTTAATACCTTTAAAGTAGTCGGTTAAGCCGCTAATCATTTGAAGTCATTACACACACTGTTGTTATTCTATGCGCCTATGTCTACAGTGAAGAAGCATGACCTTTCTGGATTCACATGCAGTAATGTTGGAGCTTACTTGGAAAGTCTGTAATTACACTCTTGGTAAAAATCTAGTTGAACAACAGTAACAAGGCATACCGCGTAACAACTTGGATTTCGCCGCTTCACAAGCATTTAATTATGCAGCGGTTTTTGATGCTCGGAACGTTAATGTTAATAATTAGACGGAATCGTCATGTTACTGTTTCTTCTCACAGCAACGTACCGTACATATCGATTTCTTTTGATTATTTACAGTTTTTTACTAATTTATTGCTTGTGGCATTTGTAGTAAAGCAGGTGCAGCTTTTTCGCTTTTTGAGAGGTCTGTTATTTTCGTTTACAGGAGCAACCATCTGGGATCGTTTGATTGTTCAGTTTAAGCAACTTAACGTACAGAACTATATTCCTCAGTAAAGTGTTGCGAGTTGCAACCGCTGAACTGCTTTCACAAAGTTCATTAGTTTCTGTATTTAAAACAAACCTAGAAACGAATGTTAATATGATTAATTAAAGCATTATTGTCACATAAACGTGAGTAAAACGGTGTACACACGTACATGGAATGAATTCCGTGGACAGGGGAGCAATTTATTACATAATATATATACAACAAAAAATACTAATAATATTATGATGTACTCTGTGTGGCCGTGAAACAGACTGAGAAAAAGAATAGTACGAAAGACAGGACATCACAAAATAATGCAGATAAATAATGGAAATAATGCATACAACAGCACAGCTGCGTACCAGTTTCGAGCCCGTGAAAAGATGAGTGGACAAGATCAAAGGGAAAAACATTTTTTCCCAAAACCGCGCAGTTTACAATTTGATAAAAATTAAAAAAAATTTAGACGAAGTAACTACAGTTTAATTTAATTAGTAGTAGTAGTTTACATGTAACTGCAGTTTAACACTACACGCAGGTACACAATGATAACGTTCGACAGCCATTATGCTACGATTTCGGATGTCCATTAATGCCGCAATTTGTCACCGGGTTTTGTGAAGTTAAAAGAGAAAGTGTTCAGTTCAGCTCAGTAGAGCAGTGTACACACCTGAAATATTTCATTTATTGTATTTTATTTACTGTATTTTACTTCTTATTTTATTAATTAATTATTTTATTTATTAAAGTTTATATTATTTATTTATTTACTCTACTCTAAGCGTCGAGCGATGCCGCAACTTTAAATCCGACCAAAATCCAAATATTATCCAAAAACTCAAACAAGCGCCGCCCAGAAACACTTCCACCATACAAAACCCGCAAAACCTCGGTACTAATCGACAAAAAGGAAAAATGGAACAATCACTTGTTCAACCGATCCAAATAGTCCTCCCCGACATCCTCCTCCTCCCCCTCATCCCAGGTCTCCCCCACCACTTCCACCTGTCTCTCCCGCTGCATCACCTCGGTCAGATGGCCGTTAATCTGCGCCTTCACATCCGCCAACCCCGCCAGCAAACCCCCCAACCCGCTGCCCACGGGAACGTTCAAAGTCAGGTTGGACGAGGCGTCCCCGCCCCCCTGGTGAAAGTCCACCCGGATGGACATGAGTTAGTCGTCGCTGGGAATGTCCAGGTACGAGTAGCCCTCGTAGCCCTGGTAGGCGTAGTAGGCGATGCGGGAGTAGTAGAACCCGGGGATGAAACACAGGAGACCGAGGGTTAATACGGGCCAGGTGCGGTCGGCGTACTGCAAACGTTACAGCAGCATGAATTGTATGAAGTCATCAACAAAAAGGCGATAAATTTTTCCGTAACATCACTCTCCGTAACAATGGAACATGAAGCTGTACGAGTATTTATTATAATTTTTTAATCTATATATATAATTCGCTAAGAGTTTTCTGTCTGTCGAGCCACTCTGACCGATCCACTCATCCAATCCTCAAGTGCAATATATCATTCTAAAGCTTATGTTGTCTATTTCTGCCATCAAAAATAAAAACGGGAAAAAACAAATCCATTCAAGAGAAACGGGCATTTTAGTGGGGAACCAATGGGAAACGAGGTACAGAGTTCTGTTATATTAGCGCAATTTTGCGCGGGGTCGCCTAGTCTAATTTTATTTAACCAGTGTTTTATTTTTTATGCGGATAATATCTATTTCTTTTAGTTATTATTATTTTTTATTTATCATTTTATTTACCTAGTAATTTATTTTTTTTGCGGAGAATATCTATTTCTATTTATTTATAATTTTTTTAAAACAATTATGTTATATTAATTTTTTACTTCCGACAGAAAATCAAAGTTATACATCAGAAACAATGGAACATGTTACATTACACTGTAATATCACTGATACGTACGGCTTTCCCATAGCGACGTAATAACCAGCATCGTCACAGATCTGATAGCATTTTTATTCTTATCAGTGTTTTTTTTAATCTTTATTTTTTTAATTATTATATTATTTTTTTTCTTCAATAGAAAATCAAAGTTAGACCCTTGAAATTTTTTATAAATAATATAAAATTAATAGTAAAATAATAAACAAAAAACTGTCACAATAGTCATACGGAAACATAGGTTAAACTTGTACTGGCATAATATTCAGAATATTAAGTCGGTATATATTACAAATATCTCAAATAATTTTAAACAGAATATCACCCCTTTCGCAATGTTACAGACAACTGATAACATTCTTTTCCTGCAGTATAAGCTGTAAGAACACCGAGAAATTTTCCTGTAGAAACTTATTTTGCACCTCGTTGAGAACTTTTTGCCCACTAACAAATCCTACATTACTTAAACAGTTGCCCGATATCACCGCATTTCTCGTCACCACATTCCCAAGAAAATCTAGCATCCTTTCTAACTTGCATGCCACCCCCGGCCTCCCCCCAACTCCAGGGGTGACAGGGGCACTTTTGTGTTAAACTAAAACCTGTAGTTTTTGTTATCACAGTCTTACCTTGGTATCAAAGTATCCCGCCAGTAGCAGCGATCCAACAACCGTCAACACCACCCCCACAACTAGCAAGATAATGGCGCGCCAGATGGAGGCCTTGGGGGGCGTGCAGGAATCGTAAAATTGGCTGCGATACTGCAAAAATGCACATTCCGTCATTCCTGCACATTTTCTACAGTCTAGGCATCCAGACTCCTTACCTGGTTATCGGTGAAATCGTCCGAGTCCTTTCGGGTGGGAAGGGGAAGATTGCGATCAAACTCCCGTCGACGGAGTCCCGATGTGTCAAGACTGGAAGGAGGGGCGAATTTGACGGTATCAGGGGATTCGGAACGCTTGGGCTTACTCATTCCGTACAACTGGGAGTGTTCATTGTTTTCATTCAATAATTCACAGAAAGATGATTTAAAGACTGCGGAATAGCGAAGAATCGAAGCGAAACAAAATTACTACAATTTAATGGTGATTTTGTAAATGATTCACGAAATCGTAATGCAGATGACGAAGCAGATCGATAAATTTAATTTTCAGAGTCGACAGGAAAATTGTGAAGGCAGCAGCCTCTCCTGTGAGGTTGGTTCACTGGTGCCGAGTCCGCCGGCGGTTGCTCTTTTTGTCAGTTGTCTGATTTCCAGTGCAAGATGACAACTTAACAAGAAGTATATAAAAGATCGAACATAAAAAAGTACAATATGGCTAGTTGTTAGAATTACGTACTCCTGTTAGTCATGTACACCCAGCCCTCTGTTGTCATACCGGCCAACCTCCAAGGTCGAGC
>JAQGAU010002200.1:0-16259 GCA_034698045.1 Paramacrobiotus richtersi
TTGACTGTTGCGCAAGGTACTACCTCCTGCACTGTAGAAATGCCAGCCACTGTGTTTAACACGGGAATGTCGGATCGCTGCAGATGTCCATTCCCTTATTTGTCACAGCTGCACGACCGGGAAAAGCAGCTGCGACAATCAGTCTGCTCTGCAACGTATGTATCGAGAGATATGAACAACTGTTGAATCATTTACTAGTGCAACGGGTTTTGTAGGTTCACGGGGAATGGTGTGCGGAGAAGACCCGTATTGTATCATGTATCAACTTTATCCATATCGTAGGTGACACTAAAGAAAAGGAACGTTTTCTGAACAGAGGAAATTAGTTTTGGATGTGTAGGACTGTTGATGCGTTGCAGCGGAGTTTATGAGGGAATGTAAGAACAGTTTCGCACAGCCAGCTTACGATGGAGTATTGGAGCTGTTCGACGGGAAGTTTCCCCCGGGTGCCCGAGCGATATGCGCGAAAATCCCCATTGGGCAAGCCTGTATTTGTATGATCGACAAGTGCAATGACTTTTCGATATCGGCTGTCCAGCCGCTCTTTGATCAAGGAAAAGGAGTAAGTGTGAAGTGTTTTTCTACGCGGTTTGTTAAAACAACACATACGTGCAGAACTATTATAAAAAAACTGTGGATCTGCTTCTTCGAAGAGATATATTCGGTGTAGTCATTGGTGGTTACAGATTTTCAACAACCAGGGTCAACCGCAGTTCTACGAACCCACGAAGCCACCGCCCACCGGCGGAAGCAACGGTGGTTCCAGTAACACCGGTTCCGGTAGCGGTACTTCTGGTGGTAGTGCTGGTAACAGCGGTGGCAGAGATACAGTAGAGAATACCGTTAGTGATGGAAACGGAAAGCAAATTGGTACTGGAAACGTTGCTTCAGACGGAGCGGACACCGGTAACGATAACAAGCATTATTCACTTCAGCCTGTACAGTTCAAGATCCCTTGAAGGTCTGTTTTAGTGAGCCAGACCGCCCACGAGAAACAAGGCGATAACGCGGCAGCGGGAGGTCTCAATAAACCGGGTATTCCTGCTAAAGTTCTTGCCAAATTGGATGTGAATGATTGTGTTATTCTGATCGATATTATGCTACAGGCGATACACAAAACGTTACCAACGGAATGAATGCTTTGAACAGTACGTTTCTCACGCATCTAGCACCGTTTTACCAGTGACTGCATTGCTTTTCTAGCGTGTTTCCTTTGCGTTCTTATCCGATTTCGACATGTAATCATCGTTTCGAATCTTTCGATAATCATGATTATCGTCTTTTTTTGTGTGTTTCGCTGTATATTACCATTGTTTTTTTGAGTTAACAAAGAACTCGGTTGTGCGATAATCCCGGTCTTCTTTGTCTTTCAGCGGCAGGATCGTCCAGTACCACATTAATCATTGGGGTCATCCTGGGAGTAATTACGGTAAAAGTCAACAGTAAAAAAAAAACGTTTTTCATGGACATTTGAGCAACAGGCTTTGGAAATTGGAAAATGTAACTTACACAGATTTCGGCCGCTGTCGGCGGCTTTTTATATTATCTCCATTTGAAACACAAGAAAAAGAAGAAAAGGAAAGATGATGACGAAGAAGATGAAGAAGAAGAGTGATCTAGACCATCGTTCAGCCGAAACTTTTTTTGTTTGTCAGATGTTTGGCGGCATTTATGTTGTATGATCAGCTTTGCTCCTAATACTTCCTGTTAGATTCGCTGCTTTCCTTGCCTTAATTTGGGTCTTATTTCGTTAATTTTTTAAGCTGCGTTTTAGAAATGTTAGAAGTGGTTACGAAGAGTTCACGTAATACATTTTTTGACACAAGTCGAAATGGTGCTTGTGGTAACGCTGAGATGGCTGTTGTCTCTAACCAGAAATATCAGTTTCCATGATAATCTTCCCGGCGTTTTTTTCTCATAGTTCTAAAAGGTCACATGTGCTCTGGTCGTTTAGAAATCAGAATGGTCTGTAAAGGTTACGTCTGGTCTATTGCATCGCGCTGTCAATACCAGCGCGATGCTATCAGAAAGTGTCAAACTGACTAGGAGCTATATCGTTTACGGCATGTGCACCAACAGTGTGAACTCGTGAACAATCAACAAACTCACTTTAACACGCTTGGTGCTTCTTTTTATGACATAACCCAGATAGAAACAATCTTGCACACTGACGTGAGAGAAACATTATGGTATCCAAACATGCGGCATGTTTACTGTGCAGATTGTAACTTCTACAGGAGGGTACAAAGACTTTCGTCGGTACTGCTGTACTTTCAAAACAATGTCGTATTCCCTTTGGTTACAAAATCGGCCAAAAGAGGCAGTTCCGATATGAGGTATACATCAAGATGGGGAACATCTTTGTTCTACGCATACTGGTAGCAGGTATACATGCAGCTTTTGCGTTCCATCCAACCAAGGCGTTCTCATTCCTTTGGCGCCTGGTTTTCAGCTGTAAATGAACGGATGCCACAATGAACACCACGTTAATATTAGTTTATTCTACACGCTTCCACCTGGTTCGGCGCTGCCCTCCACCGCGCTGACCACGGTTCCCTTATTCTCCTCACTGACCGGCAGTTCCACATTTGTTGGCGCAGCGCCCTTATCAGGGGGTTGTTCATCTGCAGCTGCAGCCACATTTCTTACATATTATACAAGCGTTACGAAAGTAGCAGGCATCATCTCTAACCGGGTTGCGGTGCCGGAGTGTGCTCTACAGGATCCGGCAGCGATGCTGGTTCCGAAGGAGTTCCCGTTTCGGGAGTTGGTGCTTCTTGATTAATTCCCGGGACTTGGGTCATGGGTGCCGAGTCGTGAACCGTGGAAAGATCCGCTGTAGTCACGGCGGAAGTTTCTCCTTGCGGCGTCGGCACTTCTGTTGAAACACACAGTAAACATAGCATTTGGGGTTAAACTAACCTACAAGTCGATGCTTGGCATACATTCGATAAGTACTAAATAAAGTAGATATTAGGGATTAACTGACATGTATACATTCAATACACAGTCGTTTCTTACCGCCCACAGCCAACTGGGCAGCGGTCGTAGCTGGATTTTGCTGTTCAGTCGTCTCCGCAACGGCAGCTGGTGCGAGTGGCACTACGAAAGATCATCTATCATTTGTACCTGTTATAGGGATATAACTTTGAAGCCCTATATCCTGTACCTTCAGGACGATGTGTTAGAGTATCCCGTTTCGTGGTCTCTTCTGTCGCCCCTTCCGGATAGTCGCTGCGTTTTCTATGGGCAGCCAGCGAAATCAGCGCCTCCTCGGAAGCCGATACTGGCTGTACATCTTTCACACTGGCATTTTCTACAAAAACCATCCAGTCTCTAAAACTTCACCACTAACTCATGGTATAATATACCATCTACATCCCCAGCTTGTGGTTCTTCGAGCAGCGCTGGTTCGTCATCTACACCTACAAAGAACAAAAATGTAAAGATGTATTAATTGCATTGCTACATTGTCCAACTCGGTGCGACGGGCGATGCCAGGATTTCCAGTTCAGGGAGCGGTGGATCTTCCTCGGGGATGACATACGGGAGTACATCGGAGAGAACATGCCGTTTCGCCTTTCCAGCCATACACAGCTTCTCCCGTGTGACCATCTCTTTAATCAACGGCATCAGCAATGAAGGCTGATATCCGCGGAAGATGTGGACGAGTTTCTTCCCCTAAAGGACACCAGCGTCATTTACCACTGTTGTGAATTTAGCATATGCTTACCCCAAAAAACAGGTATGTTGGGATACAGTGGCCCCGTAGATTCTTGAACGCCGGGACCGCCTCGACTTTGATCTATAAACTGCAGAAATCGTTATAGTTGTCATTTCCAGTGTGGACCAGGGTGTCGTGTTTGCATTGTACCGAGCAGTAGTTCACCAGATCCAGGTCCTCGGCGTCGAGGTACTGGAATTTGGCTTGTTTTAGGAAGCGCTTCATGACGACGCAAGGACCGGCCCAGTCTTGGAAGCAGTCGCATACTGAATGTAAACGAAACGTTAAGTAGGCTTTTAAGCAGGTCACTCGTCTTCAGGCACTCACCGACTAGGCCTGGTTTGGATGTGAGAAAATGGGTAAAACTCTGGAGATTCTCCAGTTCGGTGACAATATCCACATCTTTTCCTCCCTTGGCCATTGCTAATCCGGGTTAAAAAGGAACCGTCTTATAACTTTTTGTAAAGAGTTCCTGTTATTAGTTCTATCGATACCGTCTTCACACGGAAGTCAGTACCACTCATATTGTTGCTTAGTGTCTCTGTTCACGAAGAGAGCGTAGCAGTTTGTGCGTTGACGTGACATCGGTACATCGTAAGCTGTATCGTGCCATGACTCATGACGCATCATTTTTCAGGATGATTAGGTTATATGCTTTGTTTATCTGATGTAAAGCACAAGTTTTATCTGCTGCTCGTTTTCTTGACTGTTGCGCAAGGTACTACCTCCTTTACTTCAGAATGCCAGCCAATGTGTTTAATACTGGAATGTCGGATCGCTGCAGATGTCCATTCTCTTATTTGTCACAGCTGCATGACGGGAAAAAGCAGCTGCGACGATCAGTCTGCTCTGCAACGTATGTATCGAGTGACCGTAAAACTGTTGAATCGTACTGGCATAACGATTTCGTAGGCTCTGCTGGAGAGCAGTGTCAAGAAGAACCGTACTGTATCATGTATCAGGTGGAAGGAGTTTGTAGGTGACAATATCCTAAATTCCTAATGAACAGGAATCTTTTCCTCCGAAACAACTAGCTTTGGATCTCTAGGACTGTTAATGCGTTGCAGCGAATTTCATGAGGGATTGCAAGAACGGCTACGCCCAGATGCCTTTCGATGGGGTAATGAAGTTATTCAACGGAGAATTTCCCCGGGGTGCCACAGCGATCTGTGGTAAACTCCCCAATGCACAAGCCTGCATCTGTAAGACGGACAAGTGCAATGACTTTCCGATATCGTCTGTCCAGCCGTTATTCGATCAAGGCAGAGGAGTAAGTGTGAATGGTCTTTCTAACCAATTTGCAACTTTGCTTCGATAAACAAGTATGTAAACCATGCATGCGAATTCCAGCGTGCCTGATGTACTTATAGAAGAGATATTCGCTGACTTTACAGGTTTATAACAATGCGGGTCAACCGCAGTTCGTAACCACGAAGGCTCCGCCCGCCGGCGGCGGCAGCAGTGGAAACATAGGACCAGCCCTAGGTGGCATGGGCACCATTGGTCGTCCTGCCGGATCAGGTGGCAGTGGTGGCTTGGGTAGCAGCGGGCCGGGGAGCATTAATTCCGGTACCAGCGGTATCATCGGTGGCAACAGTGGTCTTGGAAGCGGTTCAAGTCTTGGTAGTCTCGGTGGCGGTAACACTGGTTCCGGAAGTAACACTCTTGGTATCAATACCGGTGGACTCGGAACCTCTGGTAATGGTGCTGGTAACGTCGCCGGCGGTACCGGTGGAGGTGATGCAGTAGCGGGTACTGGAAGTGGAAACGGACCGTCTGATGGAGCGGACACTGGTGCCGGTAAGAACATCGCATTAGAGCGTTTCGGTCATTTCAAACATTCCTTCAAGGTGTTTGTTTCAGTGAGCCAGACCGCCGACGAGAAACAAGGCGGTGACGCGGCAGCTGGAGGTCTCGCTGAAACGGGTAATTGACGAAAGTTACTTTGTACCTCCTAGCTGACATGCATCGATCTTCGATTTGTACGGGGTATAGGAATACTTGTATCATCGAGATCGATATTATGATGCAGGTGCTACCCAGAACGTCACCAATGCGATGAGTGCTTCGAAGGGTAGGTTTCGTATGTTTCTAGGTCTGCAACCTTCCGATGGTTTTATTGTAACTTCGTACTTGTTTCGTTCGTTCATCTTCTAAACATTTTTTCATTCGATTTCGACATACGTATAACCACCTTTTCCATGGTAATATAATCATCCCATGTAATCTGTGCATCTTTTGCTGTATTTTCTGAATTGACAAAGGACCGCTATTGCGTTAATCTCCGTCTATCTGTCTTGTTTTTTCAGCGAATGAATCGTCCAATACCACTTTAATCATCGGGGTTATTCTGGGGGTAATTACGGTAATGAAAACCCTTTACGATACGCTATCCCAACGACTTTGGAAAATATGATTTACACAGATTACGGCTGCTGTCGGTGGCTTTTTATATCATCGGCATTTGAAAAAGAAGAAAAGGAAAGAAGAGGACGATGAAGAAGAGGAAGAGGGAGAGGAAGAAGAGTGAGAGATCACCGCTTTCTCTCACCGGAAGATTTTTTGTTTTTATTTGTCAGAGATTGGGCGCGTTTTATGTTTTACGATACGCTTTGTTATTATTCGTTTCGTTTTTTTATTGTCCTAATTATTGTTGCTTTTATTGTATAAATGTTTGATCGGCCTTTAAAGTCGTTTATGTTCACGTAGTTTCCACTGCTCAAAATGCTGAAAAGGTCACACATACTCCGGTCATTTAAACATCAGCATGTCCTCAATCTTCTGCGCAATGGTGTCAGTACAGTACGACATATCACAATGAAAGCGCAATGCTGTGAGGAATCGCTAATCCTGGCTGCCTTTTTATGGTGAGAATTCGCGCTGAAATACTCATGAGCCTAATCACGCGAGAGCACGCTTGATGATGCAGATTATTCGGAATTTGCACGACATTTTATCCAGCAGAGTAGCGCACTCAACCGGATAGTCCAAAACACTGCGCTAGTCTTTTTAAACAGGAGTTTGCGAAGTGTTTATATAAAGATTCCCGAAACACACGCGAACGAACCTGTGATGTCAGCCAGGTTTAGCATGAGAACTGTTGTAGCTCCGCTTCAGCAGACACGTGCGAAGATAGCACATGAATGATACCTGAAAATGTCACCGACCTTTCCCACGATTGATTTATGGAAAAGCTGAAATGCGAATGTAATGGTCGAGGTCCGTATTGCGGCTATTGCCCCAGTAATAATGCATAGAAATATAATGTACTTATTTCATATTTTGTATCGCAGTTTGTGTCAGTTCTCCGTTCACTAGCGTATATCGAACAATCGATCGTGGTTGCCATGCATTCTTACTTTAGCGAGTTGCCCTGATGTTATTGATAACTGATTCGGTTTACGGTGGCTCTTGCAATTACGTGTTTGCGAAACACTGGATCCAGAACAGCCACAAGGATCTGTCTTTAAGAATGACTAGGATCCATGCTGTTTTTGTATCAGGCTGAAGGAAAGAATGTATTCCTGTTTTTATCATTCTTAATCTTGGCGAAAGGTACCCGTTTTGGTTTGAACCGGGTGATTTCACACAATCGATTCAAGGGCGATTTGATATGTAGATTGCAAGGCTCTCAGTTGCCACAACTGCGTGACTGGATTCCCGGATTGCGATGACACAGACACACTTCGACGTAAGTTTATCTCTATCCTCTCATACGAGGATAGAGATACTCTCCAACGTAAATGCCACAAACTCTTAAAAAGATCATAATTTCACTCTGGCAAAAACATGACATATTTCCCGACGACTGGTGTAAACACAGCAATAAACGCTACCTTGCATGTAGGTTCGCCAGGGACCCGATGTACTTGGGATCAGTACTGCATGATCTACAATGCAAATGCATCCCCCGGTAAAATATACTTCCAGTGATTCTTACAGGGTTCTCTAACAAAGCTGACTAAGACACAAGTTCCACTGTTGTCGATACAAGGCGTGTTAGAACTTCTAGGCAGTCTCTTTATAGCGCAGCGGGCAAGTTCATGCGGACATGTGTGGAGGGAGGTGGCAACAACGTCCCCAGTTTCGTACTGAAGTTATTTGGCGGTTCCTTTCCGGTTAGCGCCCGTGCCATCTGTGCAACTTTGGCCTTTGGAAAAGCATGCATCTGCAAAACCAGTGACTGCAACGATTGGCCCATCAGCATCCTGCTACCGCTCTTTGATAAAGGCACTGGAGTAAGTTCGCATGACCTTTAACTTCTGCATAAACACCGACGAGTGCGGTATCACTTGCGACATGCACTGGCTCATGCAGTGTGTTTATGTAAATTTGACTGCTTACGTATTTTAAAACTACAAAACAGACGGAAGCGTTTGTTGTGCACAGCTAGGTGACAGTGACCGTTACGTTAACACTTCAGTCATTCTGGTTACTTATTGTAGATCATTAACAATGTGGGCCAACCGCAGTATTACGACCCCAAAAATCCTCCACCCAGTGGCGGCGCCGGCATCTCCGGTAGCTCTGGAGGAAGCAGCGGAAGTCTCGGTGGTACCGGTAGCGCGGGGAATCCTGGCGGTACAAGCAGCAGTGGTAGTCTTGGTAGCAGCGGTTCTCGCCCCGCTGCCAGTAACCCCGGTCCCAGTAGTAGTGGCACTGGTAGCAGTGCCAGTGAATCAGCGGTCACCGGTGCTACTGGTAACGTTAGCGGTAACGGTGGCAGTGATGGCGCAGTTGGAGATGCGGGAAGTGTTGGAAATGGGATAGGTAACGGGGCATCCGATGGAGCGGATACCGTGGGTGGTAATAACGTACTTTGACATTTCACGGAGTTCGACATCTCGTAGCTGGTGCATTTCAGGTGGTCAGGCTATCGGAGAGCGGGAGGGCGGTGGCGCTGCCGCGGGACAGGGTGTTTCCAACGCAGGTAACATTACAAATCGTGGTTGCTTTTAATCTGCTATTTAAACAGCTAATTCGGTGTTTTCACATATGAGATGCTTGTTGTATATCTTTACAGCATTCGTAGGTGCTGCGCAGAATGAAACCTCTGGGAAGAATGCTTTGACTACCAGTAGTAAGTTTGCGAAATTGCGATCTGCACCTGCTGCGATCTCCATCTTTTTTTGTGAAATATGGTTATCCGGTTTAATATTTGTTACACGGTACACCTTCAATATCTACGTTATCGTTGTAGTAATTTTGACAGAGAAAAATTCCTGGCGGTAATTGCATCCTTCTTACTTTTTTAGCTGAGAATTCGTCCAGCTCCACATTAGTAATCGGAGCTGTTGTGGGAGTGGTTATGGTAAAAAAACCTTTCAGCACTAAAGAATTTCTTATGACAAACTACCAGGCATCCGCTTAAGACAAACGTGCTTACTAACAGGTCGTGGCTGCTGCTGGTGGCTTTTTATATTACCGACATCAAAAGGAAAAGAAGAAGAAAAGGGAAGAAGACGAAGAAGATGAGGAAGAGGAGGAAGAGGAGTGACAATAATCATTACCGGCAACTTAAGTTTAGCATCTACCGTTGGTGGTTTACGTGGTTACGACGAGACTCGATAGTCGCTGCACCTGTTACTTTCTCTGCTTTCATTGTTTTCGTTTAGCTTTTTATTGTGTAGTGCTATTGTCTGCTTCTACAGTCGAGTACAACCAGCTCACTTTGTTTACATGTTCCCTCTGTTTTTCTGTTCGTAGAGGTCGGGATGTTGCTTCTGGTCGAAGTAATAATTTTTTTCGTAACTCTACGCACATAAGTAATTTGAAAGGCCAGCCGAATGTTGGAATTATGAATCATCAAGAAGCTGCGTTTCCGTAAGAACCACCTACTGATGTTTTGTCCGATAAGGAACATTTTTTTGTTAGTTTACGCTACCAGATTATAGCGGTCGTACGAGTACTAACTGCTCGTGTAAGTGTAGGTTATTATGCCTACCAGTACGAAAACATGTTCACTGCTGAAAAACTGGCGCCGAATACTGGTAAACGTCATTCTCTAAGATGGGGCGCAGTAATCTGTGTCGCTAGTATTGTGGTTTGGACTAGCCAGTGTTTACTCATTTGTGCTACATTTCGGTACATAACTCCTACACTTACACAAACTTCTCTACTTTACCAGTATAATAATTTTTATAACGAAATGTGCAGATCCCGCTGTACGGAACACCAGCGACTCGTCTGGTTCTTTCACCAGACCGTTTATTAAACTTTACAAGTCATCGGGCTCCGTATATCCGCAGCAGTGCCTAATGGATTTGAGTTTCCGGTTTCGCCTCCGTAAAACGTATTCGATAATAGTTGCTATGCTTCAGACTTCTCAGCACTGTCATAAACTAAGTGTTTGCGTGAATAATTAAGGAACAAAGTCCCAACATCTGATCATTAGATTCTGATGTGTGAACAGTTTGTCATCATTCAAAAGTCACTTTTTGCGCCTGGCACTAGGCTCTTGGTTATGCATGTGATCCGAAATACGGAACAACCACAAGGTTTCATCGTACAGAATGTTTAGATTTCATGCTTTGTTTACATCATGCTGACGGAAAGAAGTTTTTTCTGGTTTTGGTGTACTTGACCTTTGCAAAAGGTATTCAGTTTGCTCCAATAGATCTGACTGCTGTGAAAGTTCAACGGTGTTTGCTAGATGCAAAGGCTCTTAATTGTCACAGCTGCATAACTGGATACCCGGATTGCGATAATGCCGATGCACTCCGAAGTACGTTTTTCTTGTGATAATCTCAGCTGACTCAGTATAAGTCATGAAGAAAGTACCAGCAAAAGCAATGCAACTGATAGCCGTAGAGCGCAATGTTGAGTCTGCAGTTCCACGGATAGACATTTTTTAAAGCTTACTCAGTGAGGGTACGCTATCCTTTCCTTTTTGCGTTGAAAAGAGCATGCAAAGTATCCCAGGAACCTTAGTTTTGTTCATTTATAGTTCGTTTGCAGGACTTGCAAAAGTCTGTGCAGTTTTCCATGACGTAGAGTGGCTAGAGGTGTATCTTGTGCCCGTGTATGTACTATGCTTTTATCCCGTGATAAAACCATCATAATACCAAAATACGCATGAAAAAAGCTGTTTTGACCGCACAGGAGCAGAACCCTGGAAAAACTTTAAACAGTGGAATACACTATCCATCGACGAGAAAGAAACGGATAACAAGCTTTTTCACGTATTTCTTGGTTTTCAATGGTTTCATCACCCTACAAAATCATAGTGTTCGGGCAAAGACACACCCCCAGTCCCTATACGTCCCCCTGCACATACCTTTTGCAAATCCTGTAAACTAACCATTAATGTTTTTTCGTTTTTCTTACGGGATGCGTATGTACACATACTATCCTATGGTACAGCAATAAACACATAAATAACCAAAAAAGGCCATTTAGCTACTTTTCATTCTCTTTTCACCGGAAAAAGAAAGAAGAGCTTGTGAGCTTAATTGATTAGATTTTAATTCCCTTGCAATTACAAGAGATTGCAATTGCATTCCCTTGATTTTAATTGCAAGAGATTCCTCCCTTGCATTTGTGGACGTTAAACATTAAACTGTAACTGTAATTATAACTATAACTATAACTATAACTAAACCTATAACTATAACTATAACTATAACTATACCTATACCTATAACTATAACTATAACTATAACTATAACTATAACTATAACTATAACTATAACTATTGTTCTAACTCTGTCACAAGTTTACGACTGGACACCCACTGCTGTTTCGCACAGACTGCACCGCAGTGGCTTTACTCTTACACCGACGGAGCTCCAAATATTTTAAAGAGGAAAAGAAACTCACATTTGTGTGTACAGTATGTAAAAGTATAACCGGGCTTAAGCCGAATTCTAAAAGTATACGGTTGCGAAGCTTCTTGCGCGTACGGTGTTGGGCTCTGCGATAAGCGCTAGTGGGCAGTAACAAGCTCACGCCGGGCCCATAGTATCTAGTTGTCGACCTGATTCGTTGTAATTTAGCAATTTGCTCGTGCGTTACAAGTTACAATGTGCGTATAGGTTCGCCTGGTTATACATGTGCGTCGACGGACTACTGCTTGATCTACAACCCAAAGGGATCTCCGTGTATGTATACAGAAGTACTGTATACAAGGCTTGTAATTTGGTGATTTTGGTGCTTGCAGGATTGAATATGATTAT
This sequence comes from Paramacrobiotus richtersi, assembly GCA_034698045.1. NCBI lineage: Eukaryota > Metazoa > Tardigrada > Eutardigrada > Parachela > Macrobiotidae > Paramacrobiotus > Paramacrobiotus richtersi. Next base: position 11,899 of record JAQGAU010002200.1, read on the forward strand.
AAACGTTAAATGCCTTAATAAAGGGGATGTGCTTCATAATAACTATGTACAATTCCAACATACCACGAGATTGTTTACACGGGGACAGTCAGCGTCTGCGCCGACTGCGCGAGAGAACGTCAAGTAACAGTTATTAGACAGAAACGGGTTCACTTGGGCGTGACTCAGTTTATAGTAGTATTGTGTCGTTTGGTGGTTTGGTTTTGTGTTGCAGAATAACGAACCGTGTCGGTAATACAAACTACAACCAATCTTCTAAGCACTGTTTTGATGTTACAGCGAACAAATTCACTCGGTCATGTATGGATGGAAATAGTCGCAGTCTCGGGGACATAATACTGAAACACTTTTCTTATACATTTCCAATTAACGCCCAGGGCATCTGTGGCAAGTTTGAGATTGTCAGCGGCTGCATCTGCATGGGCGATAGATGTAATGCCTGGCCGGTCAGCCTTATCCAACCAATCTTCGACGATCCGAAACGTTATGGGGTAGGTCCCTGTAATCGTTGGTTTTGCATGTCACGCAGCATACAATCGGGAAACATATCCGGCAGTTGCCTCTAGGTCGGGATCGATAAAAGTCCGTTCAAACTAATTGACTATTCAGTTTGAACATTTCTTCAGTTAGCGTTTCCTGTACTGCCGATATTCTGCTGAGTAACAGACACTTTCATAACCAGACTACCCGCTAGTGTTGTGTTTTCTTTTTATCGATAGATTGTCAACAAAGCCGGACAAATTGAGTTTTATCAACGACCCGTGGACGGAGGCAACAGTAGCGGCGGAAGCGTTACCGGTGGCAGTAGTAGCGGTGGAACCGTCACCGGCAGCGGTAGTAGCGGTGGAAGTGCCACCAGTGGCGGTGGTAGCGGCGGTAACAGTGGGAGTGGCGGTAGCGGTGGTGGCAGCGGTACCAGCGGTGAGGGAACCGGAAGCGCTGGTGGCGGCAGTTCGGGTAGTGGTGGCAGTGGCAGTGGCGGCGGGACGGAAGGCGGTGGTAAGTTACCGGGCGAGTTGCCATCAGAATCAGATGGTAGCTCCGCGGGTGGACAGAATGCCGATACGAAAGCAGCGGGTGGCGCAGCGGCGGCTGGTAATAATAATTATCAGCAGATCAAATTATATATAGCTGCAGCAGATCACGTCATACTTTTCAGCTTTATTTTGCTTGGCTCTTCGTCATTATACTGTTCGCTTCCCTGGTATATTTTACTTCGAATGCAAAGCTCCAAGTGATTTGTATGTAAAAGTCATTGAGAATAATTGTACAATAACTCAAAATAAACTAAAAAGTATTATTTTCCATAAACTGGTCATTCTAGCTGTCTGTAGCTAGCTTACGTTTACATTATTAATTTATATATATTCCATATAACTTAATGTACAAGTATACCTTGTAGTACTAATGCAATTACCGTATACCTATACTAATTTTTACATAAGTTGTTCAATTCGCCTGGGTCATCTGTATTAATAACGACAAAATATCTGTCTTAATTTTTGTATTATTATTTCTTACCAATGGTTCTAGCAGTTATTCGTAAGGTTAAGTCTAAAAAAAAAGTCACCCGAAGAAAACTGCAGACGAAATTCCATTCCCTTACGTATGATAGTGTCCTGATTCTAGGTGGATCCACAAATGGTACAAGCAAGGGGGATGCAACGACCGGTAACAAGAATCGATAGTTTCAACACTTTTTATGCACCTGACATATTCAAACCTATCCGCGTTAATCAACAGAGGGCGGATCGAATACCATATTGATTATCGCGATTGTGGCCGGAGTAATATTGGTATGCATAAAATAGATTAATTATTAACATTTTTAAAATATACTAATTCGCAAATCAGTATAAAATAATATGTCTATAATAGTTCGATAAACCTTCGCTAACAGCCGCATTATTACATATTCTTTGTATTTTTCAACAAAACTAATGGCCAAATAAAAAAACAATAAACTAATGAAATTATGTACTCTATTATGTTCATTTGTTGTAATTCATTATAACTCATTTTTTATTCACAAAAATAAAAAAAGTTAAGCAGTTGTAAGCAAATTTAAATTAAGTTATAATATATTTATCTGCAAATTAGTAAATTTTATTATATATTCAACTAGTATTATTATTATTATTATATACTAGTATTAAATATTTTATTATATATTTTATTATGTATTTTGCAACAAAATAATAGCTGCATAAAAAAAGCAATAAATTAATGAAATTACTTATTATTTTCATTTTTAGTAATTCATAACAAATCATTTTTTATCCACAAAACAAAAATTATAAGTAGTAACAAGCAAATCTAATAATAAGCTATAGTAGTGATTATTGGAATTAGGTTAACTTATGATGCGAAATAATGACTGAAAGTGCTGCAGGTGGCGGCCGGCGTTGGCGGCTACATGTACCATCAGCATTCGAAGAAAAAGAAAAAAAAGGAAGAAGAGGAAGACGACGAGGATGAAGATGAGGAAGACTAGCATTATCTGCCATCTTTACGAACATTTTCCACGTCATTTGTAATTTCCATGTTGTTATTTTGTTGGTGCATTTTGCCGCTGCAATTTGTGATATGTCGTTTAGTCTGTGTATAGCTGCTTTATAATGTAGTAAATGTACCAGAATTTTTTTGACACAAACCGAAATTTAATGTTAAGCAACAAAAATTCTGCACAATTAATCCAGATTATATTTATTAAAAATAGTAATAAAATATCTGCAATTTTAATCATACAGTATATTAAAAGCAGCTTAAGATGAGAAAAGGGTTGGTTCATTAAATAACATAATATTATTTCAAATTTGAATTATAGTTAAGCTGTAAATTCTATTTCAGTCTAAAACAGAATTAAAGCAGAATTGTGTAAATTAATTTTCCAGTTTAAGTTTCTACTTGAATGAATTGTTTTTAATTAATTTTACTAATTAATTTCTCAGTTCTTTTTTTCTAAATTGTCTCGTACTGCATAAATTACGAATGATTACACTTATATTACTCATTTAATAAATCTACGATAAATATATTTTTTCTGATACAGATTACGTACTGTTCGCGCACGACCATTCATTTTTAATTATTTCATAATTAATTTCACAATTTCTTTTCCAGAAATAATGCGGTAATAATTTCCCGGTTATATTGCAATATCGGTTTATTAAAACACTTCACAAAAACAGACAGGTGTGCACCATACACGACCACTTTCTAACAAAAAATAAAAACCAACAAAAAAACAAAAGATTCTAAAAATTTCACAAAAACTGCAGATAAAATGTAATTACAAAATATGCCTTTAATTCTGCGTAGTCGCACTGATTGCTCGCTGGAAGATTCCCTCCACGGCATCAGTCTGGAGGATTTGCTGGAATTTGGCTTCGATGCGTTTCTTGCGCTCTTCCTAAACAAACAGATAAACCAAAATGACTGAAATGCTGAGAAACTCCTTATCATATTGAAAAAAGCGAACAAACCAGCAAAAAAAAACGATTAATACAATTTCGAGGTATCTGCTTATGGAATAATAATAAGAAATAAAAGAATAAATAAAAAAAAGAAGAATAAGACGAAAAAAAATATTAAAAAATCCAGTTTAATTATTAACTGCTATTGTTCAGTTGACGCATATAAAAAAAGATTTTCTACACTAACAAGTCAGAAAAAAACATCACAAAAACATTCTGAAGTAATTTAAATATTTATTTTTAAATATTTATTTTATATTATTATATATTGTTTTATATTATTATATATTATTTTATATTATTATTATTATCTTATATTATTCTTTTTTATTTACTTATTATTTCATATCATTTTATTTAAATATTTTTTTAATATTGTTTATTTTATTGTTAAATATTTATTTTTTGAAGTAATTTAAATATTCTTAAATTAGTAAAACAGAAAATTAATAAAGTAGTTTTCGAACGTGAATAATATAGCAAATTCCTAACCATCTGGGTACGCTCCCAGATGAAAGGACGCTCATTGAGTCGCCGTCGCATGTCCGACAACATCTCCAAATATTCCTGTCCATGCTCCGCCTCGTGCACTTCCAAAACGCTACAATTACATGCAAAAATATGCACAATAAACAGGCGTAATCGATGAAAAACGTCTGTACTAAGGAGAATATCCTGTTAAACCGATGGTTTTGCAGTTGGTGTTGCCACTGCACGGGTGTAGACAACAGATAACTCCCAAACAATGCTTTTGAAAGTGAAAAGATGGACCTCCATTGTCCTTTTGTCCGTTTGTGCGCGCAATGAACGGTTGTTCTGGAATATGGTCAAAAAGTTTAAACAGAGATGCCGCTTTGAAAATCCACGTTTCTATCCGATTTGTTT
>JAQGAU010002201.1:0-16257 GCA_034698045.1 Paramacrobiotus richtersi
TTTCAATTTGAAAATAGATATATACCTACTTACTACCTTTGGTAGTAATACATATATGGTGGTGGCGTTCCGAAAAAATACTTGTTAGAGTGGACACTGCTACACTAGCATCCTAAGGAACCAATCAATATGCGTCATCCATCTGAAGGAGTTACAGTAGAGGAGTTGTTTTCAAAAGCAGTGGAGTCGTGGACTGCTATTACATTCGTTCCCCACGTATGCGACGGGCAATCTGCATGTCTTTGCGCAACAGGGTCATCCTTCTCGCATGGATAGCGCAGAGGTAGCCGCTCTTGAAGAGACGCACAAGATAATCTTCCGCTGCTTCCTATAAAGTTCCATAAACAGCTGTACCAACGATTTGTGGTCCGAGATTGCGGTTTAACGTTAAGACATAATATTATATTAAAATTGCAATTTAAAGCTCCTATAAATTGATTTGTTTATTCCATCTACCACACGTAGCTATTAACTACAGCTTATCGAACGCGATTACGGATTTGTATAATTATAAGATGTGTGATAAACAAAGCGAGGATTTTTCAATGATGTCGAATGCAAAATTTAGTACACAGTTAATTATTCCGCCAAATCGTTAACAATTAGCTAGAACTGTCACATACCTGTAAGACAAGGGCAGCCGTCCGTCCAAATCGCAGATCCTTAATGGGACTGACGCTGTTTGCAATTTCCCGAAGCAGACGCCGGAAAGGCAGTTTCGGGATGATCAGCGCACTCGGCTTCTGGAAGCGGCGGAAGTCTCGCTGGACGACTGTCCCCGGACGGAACCGGCTCGGCTTGGGCATTGCAAGCGTCCGTGGAGTGGACATAAGGGATACTTTGATGGTCAATACGCGAGGTGACTTGCCACCCACCGATCTGCGAGCCGCCTGCTTGGTTCGAGTCATAATTTGGCACAATGGGAATATCCGAGATAACTTGGATTACCGAAAAGTTTGAAGAGTCAAAGCGCAGATTTGTAAACTAACGTGAAACATGGGCATATGGAGAAATGTTGCGAGCTACGATATACTGCCATCAGCTGTCCATGGACTAAGGTAACTCACAATCGGCTAAGACTTAGTGATCCTATTGGTCAAAAGTATCACCTGCAGAATAGTATTAGCGTTGTCCTGCTCGAATCGATAATTCATGCGCCTCCCTAGCCATGAACACCCCACCCATCAAACTGTTCCACAGTGAGAATAAGGATAGTTATAGCAAGATAAAGTACAATGATACACCATCGCACTGTATGAGACCGTTAACCATTTTCGCAGGAAGTCGGTAAAAAAAATCTGCTGGTATTTTCTGGTAAAGTATTTTCTGCTGGAAGGACGTAACACGGTGCAAATGAAAATGAAATAATCTGAAAAGGGACAAACTGGAAATAAAAATTTAATTATGTTGCATTTTGTTATGAGCATCGGCGAGATGACAGCACGTGTTGCATTGTTTTTTTACCAGATAGTACACAGACATGTTTGTAAGCGACGTCAATACATGCCCGAAATAACGTTACAAGGTATGACCTTTGCAATGGTGCAGCACCAGTAGCGTTCCATTTGTTATCAAACCGTTTTGTTTTATCTGCTGTTGTGTCTGTTTCGACCACAAAATGTTAGACGCTCACGGCCACTTGTATAATATTATGTAAACAACTGTAACTGCGTATCGTACGTGTACGAGTATATTGCAAAGCCGCCAGCACATTTAATCTTCCGCTACATGTTTTGCGCAAATTTTCATCATTTTCGATAATCCACACTTAATAGATAACCCTAAGTAGTAGACAGCGGTATCCTTGTTCACCTTTTCAAGCATCATGTTTTCGCAGACACATCGCAACTCTTTCAGATCGAATCTGTTTGCAGCCGCGGCGACTTCCTCGACTTTTTCAGATAAACCAGCAGCCACCACGCGACCGTACAGGAAATCAAGAACAATTTCCAAGATATCGCCGTTGCAGTCAGTGAATTTATAAACATTACCTGGCGATTTCTCCAACATGTCATTGGTAAACAAGCCATTAAACACAGGTGATTGTGCGGCCAGGATAACCCGATGCACTGGGAATCTTCGTCTGTCAGCCGAGATGAGCGTGCAATCCGAAAAGGCTTTGCATTTCAAAATAGTGGCGATGTCATCAGCAAAACCCTCGAATTTATCACGTATTTGTGGCACAGTACGCGAACCCGGCGTACGCACCACCGGTTTAACATGGAACATTATTTCTAGTGACCACTGCGTTCCTTCCGCCATGGCATTCGTACCATTAGACTCGAAGTATTTTGACGCATTAAAGAACGTCTCAATGCGAGCTGGAGTGCACTCCCATACTCCGCTGTCGAGGCTTGCTCTCCCTTTGAAGATCGTGGATAATGATGGATCGGATATCTTGCAACCTCTAGAAAAGTCCATATGAATGAAAGGTCGTTTATGTTGCAGTGTATACTCCATGAATTTTGAATTGATGTTATTGAGTATAGCTTTTTGTACGCACCAAGGCGCTTAAGCTAATAAAATACTCCATGATAAAGGCGGACTTGTTGGACCGGACATATTGGAGAACGAACAATTACTGAACCGCGTTCGGACAAGTACATGTAAAGACCGACTATGCTAGTGGAAGCTCGTGCATAATTTACGTAAAGTGGAATCTCGAACTCCCTCTCCCCATCGCAATAATGTACTCCGTCTACGCCTCTACGATATATTGGGGAAGGGACAAAGATTAAATTTAATACACTGTAATCATACGTTAGAGCCTAGATCCATTACAGTGTCGAAGTACCTAAAGCAAATAAAAGCACAATCTTGGGAACTTCCGCGTTCAAAGGACACTGAAGTTATTGACCACCTTGTAAAAAGCTTGCTTACCCGACGACGAATTCCAGTTGAAAGTCTCGTAAGCTTTGATTTTTACTTTGGTAATTAGCCAGACAAGAGGAATGCGGCCTGAGAGACGCTGTAATATCTGTATCAACGTAGTATCCAGGATTTTTACGTGGTTTGTTCCATTCTCTCGACTTTTGTATGGTGAACATCCAAATCCCGGCGGGAACTCCTTTGCACTCCAACTGTTCAGGCACATGTACGGCAACTTCATATGTAAAAATCCCGCACAGTCTATATCGTCTCGCATCTGGATTGTCCAATTGAAATTCACTAGCAGGAATATCGAAACTGACACGCAGTTCGTGCATGGATTTGCTGGCGGGGTGCAGAACAAGGCGCTCCGCCATATTGCAGCAGGATTTTCAGATTAACTGGATCAGGTAGTTTCTACCGTTCTTCCTTGAAATCCCGTTCGAAGCGAAAGGATCTTATGTATACAGTAGACAAAATGGTGTTCTACGGTCGAGTTTCTTTTTCCGTTAGAGTACACGATCAGCTGCAATGCTGGAATCATGCAGATTCTGAGAGTAAATCTGTTGTTTTCTGCTTAACCGTAGAAATCGTTCATTGTTAGAAACCGCACAAACTACTCCATCTCGATAGCATACAGCATCTTATCTACCGGTAGGCAGCGTGACAAGTGTCAACTATCGAATAGCTGACACGTATATCGATAGGCACGCGTCGATAAAATTCATCATAGTTGATTATGTATGCTGAGCGCCGCATAAGCGTATCTCGTCGGTGGTCTTTAATATTGATAACGATAAGTAACGGAAATGTTAAAGCACAACAATCCGTCTTTAAACTAGTACTTCGTTCTAAACTGCTGCATACCGACGGATCAGAATTTTTAGATGACCTGTCAAGTCTGAAGTAAAAGCCACCAAGATCTGATCAAAATTAAAAGTGGAAATTACTCGTTTGCGTAAGCTGGTCAGTGTACCTCATCTATGCACCGGCGCAGCAACCAGTTTCATTATCATACTTTGTACCGGCGAAACTAAAGCAGTTGTGCAACTTTAAACGTTATATTTACCAAACCAACTTCATTTTGTTGACATTTTACCAGCCAGCATGTGGATGTACAAAAATCTGTTTGTGCGCACCATGTCAACACGTGCATGACGGAATTAATAACGTTGCTATAATATTATGTGACCCTTTCGCAGCTGATGTCCCATCAATTGTGAAGCCTTTATTTTATATATTGTTCCGTGTGTCTCACCATGCAACAAAGTGTTCCACACTGATGTACGCATTCGTGTGATTTTCGATATTTAGGTCTTCTGTCATTCCTTTGGCCCGTGCTCCCTGGTACGAATTTTAAAACACCGGTTTTTCGCTAACCAACCAGAATGTCCTCATGCATCTTTCCTCGTTGATCTTGACCAGCTCTTCTCGTTCTTCCAGTACGAAAGTTCGCAGAAGGAGTTCCTTACACGGCTGACTAATCTGTATTTGCATAGCTACAAAAATATTCACTTTTGCTAACTTTTTCCCACGGAGATGACTATGCTTGTCAATAAAACAAACCCTACCTTTAGAAGTTGCTTCCATACGATTCGTTATTCGAACGGTTTCACCAAATCTGCAAGATGTGCATGCTGAATTGCATAAATCGTGCAGAAATGTTGTCCTTGTATGCCTTACAGACAGTATCGGGGCATTACCAATCCAACCACACCGGCAGCACAAGGTCCTAAAAAATGTTTCCTTCCCGTAACCCGTTGCAGAATAGTATAAACTACGTCGAGGATCTTGCTTTTGTACCTGTGTGGACACCCAGTCGCAACTGCAAGGGCTTCGCTGGCCGGTGTGCAACTTTAAAAGCTCTTATTTTCTCGCGCAACATTAAAGATAGTCGGCATACTTCCGCGGCGTGACGAGTTCCATTGCGAATCGGTACGCCGGATGCAACCTACCGGATGGATATTGTTTCATACTACTACGTAGTTCGGTTGGTGTTCTTCTTTTTAACCATTGCGTACCACATAGCAATCTCCAATCGTTTCCACCTATCGAATAAGCTTAATTTATGATGCAGTTTGTATAGTGTGAACTTCTAACAGTAAAGATTTGTGTTACTTTATGTGTATCGAACAGCTGAATGCAGCTATCAAACACGGTGAAAAGATCGTTAAGCAGTGTGACAATCTCTTCTGGTGTGCTTTCGGATGATATCGCCGTGAATGATACAATATCATTGTACTGCACGGTAACGCTGTCAAATGACTCTGGTGCGACGTTTTGGCCACGGATTAACTGGTCGGCGACGCTTCTATAAAAAGTAATACACTTACAGCTTCGGTATTACTTGAAACTTGGAGATAAAGTACCTTGGCAAGATATCGTAAAGGAGTTTCTCGCTTTTCTGCATTTCGGCAAGAACCTGCTGGCTCTTCTCTTCGACTATATTCTCCAAATCTTTGGCGTAATGCTCGGTTTTCTCCATTAATTTGTCCACTAAGGAACCGGAACCTGATAGGGCCTCTCTACAGATGTGATAGCATTCCATGCAGTGTTGAATATGTAGCTAAGTTGACGAAAATATCGGCACTTATTGTTACGCCGACAGAAGTAATAAACACTAATCAGTTGTAGTATACCTCCCAATTGTGAGAAGCGATCTTCGCACTTGAGCCAGCCGTGGTCGCTCCATCGGATCTTGTGACCAGCACTGTTTGATCAAAATCATCAGTTCGGGAGACACTTTACTGATTTCCATCCTTGGTCGGAATGTGCCGAACGGGGTTTTCTTTGATTTGTTTTGTATTTTGGCAAGAATCACTGTAAATTGCAACCAGTTCTTTATCGTGCTACATGGTCGCTTTCTAGTGTAAAGTATCCGGTTAAGCAACTGCGTTTACGTAAAAATAAGACATCCACTTTCGTAGCAACCATGCCGGCATGGGTCCCTTGTTTAGACTTGTCGTCAGTATAGACGTTACACACGTATCACTACATACTTGCAGCAGGAAGCGCTTTGGTACTGAAAGGCGGCTGTTCCATGGTCACCTCGCACATAATCATGGCGAGGGAGTAAACATCGCCTTCCTGTGTGCCTTCCCCAAACGTGTACCGTTGTGGCATCAGCTCCGGCGCCATCCAAAACAAAGATTCACAAAAGCCTTCATCGTGCTCTACCGGAATGGTCCTCACGAAAAAGGACGGTAGCCCGTAATCGGCCACTTTACACGTAAAATGCGAATCGACATAACAGCAATAAGAGGTTAGTCGCCCGTGACATTTGATCGCACTCTTGTGGAGCACCATGAGCCCTTCAATCACGTCGCGGATCAGGGAGGTTTTGAAGATGTCGTCCAGTTGAAAGTCGGAGTAAGACGTCAGCTCCTGCAACGCGCAACAGTTTTTGCATTGCGCATTGTTATTTGTTAATCACTGTGTAGTTATGTGTGCACACAGCATACCCGCAGGTTTCCTCGTGAACAGTAATCATAAAGCACTGTTGCCCTTTCCGGTCCCAAGCAGAATTCTCTCATCGCCAGCAAATTCTCATCATCCATCGCTCTTACATCTTTCACCTCCTTCAGTATCTCCCGCGAAACCGGAATCTGCTCGACTTCACAAACCCGAACAATAACCAGATTCCCGCGAAACTTGGCCACAATAGTCCGTTTGGAAAGGTATCCCAAATCTCCAGCGAGGACGTCCATTTCCAAAACATGCGAATCACGTCTGGCAGTGCCGTTCAAAATTCCGGTATAGGTGGAAGCCGAAAGCCGGTTACTATAACGCCTAGCCGACTGCAGATACTGTGGACCACTAATATCATGCCAGGAAGCCAGAAGATCCAGCTGACTGATTTCCCGCTTGTGCTGCTGATATCTGTGCAGCATTATACCGCTGATAAGGGCGATAAGCAGCAGACTTGCGGTCACTCCGAGACCGATGCCCATTTTCTGATCTATAACAACATGCAGTTAGGGCAAATTCGGCAATGGTATCGGTGACCTTTACATCGACGGTCGCAGATAGGATCGTTGCCCAGATAGCCACATTCTGGCTCGTTTCTTGGTGGTCTGTTCTCTGGATTGGCCCAGATGAACGGGCGGATTTGGTCGAAGACGTAATCTGGTACCAGAATTTCTTTGTATCCGTAGAATTCCGCCACTAGCTGTGCAAACAGAACACTCTAATCTCCAACAAATATTGAACTCTTTTAATGTGCTGCAGCTTAGAATAAAATTGTTCAAATGATAACTTGATGAAGCTAGATGATAAATAATGTTAACTGGGTTATTTCTCAATTGGCCGTACTGCCGACTTCAAATTGGCGATTTGTTCAGGGTGCGCTTGGATTAAGGAATCAGATAACATACGTAAAATTTGCCATCTGTGCTCATGTCGTACATTGCGTGGTCGTCGTTGCGGTCGCCAAGCGGATTAATATACACAATCCCAGTCGCTCCTGAAAAGTGTAATTTGCTAAACTCATCAGGTTACTCCTGGGAAGAGTTTACAGTTTCTACCTGGAAAGGTGCGATTCCAATATTTCTGCGATAGTTCCAGCAGATAACTCTTCTCCCGGAACGGTTTGTTGTCATCCAGCATCTCTTTCACTGACGCGGCGTACAGAAGAATCGAATCGTAGAAGCTAGCTGAGTAATGTGAGTAAACGATAAAGGTCACGCTAAGGAACACCGCACAGAATGACAAGTATGTTTTGTAGTTAACAGAAAAAGGATATAGTTCAGTAAGACTTTCCGACCGTTGGCGACATTTTGGACATAATCCACAAAGTCTCTGTATCGGGGTTCGTGTTGCGTATCACGCAGAGTTAACACCAGAAGAGACTGGTACGCAGCAAGCGCCGTGGAATCAAGATTGTCACCTGCAAACAAAACGCGCACTTTCTTATTTCTTGTGTGTCGTTTAGTACACTGCATGGGACGTACTTTGTTTCCAACCGTTAGGACCAAGAACATCATTCTGAAATAGGTCCAGTGTCAGAAAAACGTAATCGCCTTTGGTCTGTCCCAATCCATGTGCGCAAAGCAGAAAGCGTCGCAGCAATAAACCGTCCATCAGCAAAACAACAACTACAATGTTTTCGTATAATCATAAATGCTTATCGATTTGAAATATGATGACCAGCACCTCGGGCGTTATCACTGGCATTACGCAGCAGCCTCTCAATACTGCTGTCATCATTCAGTTTCTCCACCGCAAAGCCAATCTCAAACGGCCGGATATGGTTATCCCGAAGGTTCACCACGAGACCTAAAGGAAATCAAAGTAAAACGGCATAAACACCATTACATATTGGGCTCAGATTCTCACTTTTGGCATTGACATTCCTGGCATGATTACGTGCGTCATAAATCACTAAAGAAAAGCAGAAGAATGATATGAATCCATCGGAAATGATATGTATCCATTATCAATCGATCGAGAAATGTAAATTTACATATGATTACCGGCAACATTGCTCCATGCATGTTTCATGCACAAGCGCGCAACGAAGATCCACTGTGTGTAGGTGTTGTACGAGCATCGGGTGATGTAAGGGAATTTGGCGGTGCTGTCCACCAGGTCGCCCGCTCCGGTAATGCTCGGCAACAGGAAGTAGGTCTGTAGTTCCAGGGAGGCCATCATGTCCTCGGTACATGCGGGTCCTACGTGAAAAAATGAAAGTTTAATCTCTGCGCTATCGAATTCGAATACTTTTATATAGTGGCGGTACATGGCGAGAAACGTACGTATTGTAGAGCGCGGCTATTACGTTTTGTCCCTAATCTTTGGTAGAGAATGTTTTAAACAAATTTCGAAAATATCGGTATGTACAATGTAAAAATCACTTAATCTAACTTTAGTTAACAATATCCGCAAAAAAAAATTTTTAATGTATAAAGTACTGAATAACTAGTGATATTTAATGTATAAAGTACTGAACAACTAGTGATATGGACAAACTAGTGGGATGATTACAGAGTTCATAACCTCCATAAGGTCATGGACTTTGCATATTCTCGATATCATACTTAATAAAATAGAGCACGAACAAACAGAACATTTTTTTAAATAGTGGTTTAACGATTCATTCAATTATCATACTGCACGCAGATTTCTACGCAAACAACCGACAAGCAATGTGTAAATGCGGTTCTTACGGGAAGTTTGCACTGGTTAATGGGTTGTTTGAGAGTGGACTCCTGCTGAATGAGTTTTTGTCTGTGCGGGATATGACACGCAAGAGCACTTGACTGGGAGCGCTGTAAAAATGATCATGCCATTTCCGGCTGGAAAATGTCGATTAGGGCTTAAACACGGGTTACGTGTAGTTTATGTTTGTGTTCTGTTTCACCAGAATTTCCTTTTAACCGTCACTTGTAAAAATTAATACGAGTACCTCTTCACTTGAATTCAGCGATACATGCATGCTGTATGTATGTTTGTAGTAGAAGTACTTGTACACTAAACGATGGTTGCGATAAGGTATTGCAGATAACGGATGGTAACATGGTTTACCCTGGCTCGCGTTTTTCGCAACATATTTGTAGACTTCAAGGTCGCATTAATTCGGAACATGACACAAATTTTGCAATCAGTCTGAACTGCGGTAGTAAACATTTAAGTAACAAACTAGGGGATCGATCTGCATCTAGAACCCGTTTCTCCTGCAATGCGTTCATGGAATGGCATATGAACCATCATTCGGCCACACCTTATAACCAACCAGATTACAAAATCGGAAACGTAGGTATATATGGCGCATTTCACTGCATGCAAAAACGGTCACGGATCATAACGCTGCTTAACAGAAAATTCTTCGCCAAAAAGATCTCTTTGGGTCAGGTGTGAATATGTCACGTACACTAAACTTTAAAAGCACCGGCTCCAGTATTTTAAACCACAAGTCGCTTTCGCGTTAGAACAACCACGCTTGTATTGTAGTTGCCATTAGTGGAAAGGGACATCATGCTTTATCATTGTGATCGTGACCTTGCACAGGCTGGTCCGCAGCAACACTTGCATTATGCAGAAAGAATTAATGACAAATTAGCAGCAAGAAAAATCTCATTAAGAAGAGCAGCATACTTTCAAGATGCCGAATTCTGATTAATATTTCTTACGGATAATCAAAAGACTGGTAATTCCCTACCGATAATCACATCCACCGACTGATTAATAGCGAGGAAGGTCGCGCCAACGGCACCGGATTCACTACATCCCCCATTGTACAGCGACAACACCGGCTGGAAGCGGATATTGTAATCCTGTAGCGCCTTCTCATAAGCCGCTTCCAAAGCGGGCGCCAATCCCGAGTAATCATAAGGCAGATTACTGCCGTTTGTTAAGATGATGCCGGCCTTGAGCACCACCGGAGGATATCCTGCGATGTAGTCCGCTGACCTTTTCCCCACCGCACCATCAATACATAACGAACATATGCACAACACAAGGGATGACATTATGCACGGATTCAAACAGCAGCTGGACATTTTCGTTAACAATTTTTTCTCGTGTATGGCGTGGTAGAAACGCTCACACGGAATTATTCACCACAATCACAACAAACGGATGCGCGCTCAGATAGAGACATTATGAATTATTCCAATGGACCACTCTGTTTTATTGTATGATTGTACTCTTCTTCGCCAATCAGTGGCAATCAACTGTCAGTCAACATGGTCATAACAGTGCTCCATCCGTTCACCAGGCCTGCAATTAGGCGTGTCACGGAAGTGATATGCAACGGGAAGATGTAGGTACTAGGTATGACAAGCAGCATGGAGCTTTGACTGCATATGGCGGAATCGATTCTACAGACCTGTATACCTATGTGATCTTGTTGGAAGAAAAGATGGTATGCGTATGGCAGAGGCGGGAAGAATATGAGATGGAGTTGCGGCGACGGTGCATGACTATGTTGAACTACCGTACATACATCCGTACATACATTTGCGTTTTGCTAGTCCAAATCTTTAAAATATACATACAACTGTAAATGCCAACGTTAATATTATACTATAATAATATTTTTGATATGTGAGTTTTGTGGCAATGCATTAATTTATTGTGGTGCTTGTGTTATACTTGCATATACATACATAAATACAGATTCCTGTGGTATTACCATGAGCGGTAACTATTCTTACGAGAAATTAGTCTTTACGAATTTTAAAACGTTCGCTTTGCAACCTTCCGGTAACGGTAGTGGGTACATAACTTTCTTTGGTGAACTTTTTAAGTCACCCGAATTCAAGACTCGATCTATATCGGTGTAACATATAAGTTCAAAGTGGCGCTCGAGGGTTAGAACAGTTGTCTTGATCAAGATCAACACTACACATATCTGCAAGACCGGAAGTGAACGAATGTTTGCCTGTCGAACACGTGTGTGCCACTGCGTGTTAGCCAACCGTGTACCAAAACGTGCATACTAATTTTGATGCTAGAAGATGCAAGAATCCCCGCGTAGAGAGCGAAAGTCAAATGTGCACTGAATTGTGACTGAAACACATTCAGAGTGTCCCATTCGGAGGTCATCGATTATCACCAGCAAAACCTGAACAACATCTGAAATCGCTTTTTTCTCCACACCACAGTTTCTCCATCTTTCCATTCTGTAGTATATTAATTCGGTTTCGTTTAAAATTCGTTCTGACGTCTGACTTTATATCCGGTGCAAGTTAATTTTCGTACGGTAACGTATATACACCTTTGAATACCGCGCTCCTTGCTGCGCACTTTGTTGTCGAATGGCGGTATGTAATAACTGCATGACTCGACTAACGCGGTAATTCCGAATTTGCTAGTTAAATCCGCGATATCATACTGCAAGTTCATGGACGAGTCTATCGTCTATGGGTGATAGTCGTGCGAAACCAAAACGGTTTTTGAACCTTTTTTGTAATTTCGGTCTGACTCTGCACTCTTCTGCAAAATAGACACCTTAGTGAATATAAAAAATGGGTGCTGCCACTGGTGTTAAGTACTTTCTTGGAATGAAATAATAATATATAAAGGACATACCATTCAAATAATCGGACGTACAATGGCGAAAGTTCGTAATAATTGTGCTGCGTATACTTCTACTCGGTTTAAAAGCCGGATGCTTCTTCCAACAGCACTGCGCCAACCTCAACAACATTAACTTTTAGTCTCTGGTATACTTTTACATAAAGTGTGAAATCGAAACGTGTTCACTGTCCAAAATCTTTGACAATCTACAATACCTTTATCCATATATTTTGAGCCTGCCATAGTTCTGGTTAGAATGCGGGCCGTAATGTCTTGCAGTAACGTTTATTTTATTGTTATGCTATTCGTTAGTGCCATTGATTTTGTCCGGCCAACGACGATGAACCTCACCGTTATCGGGGATCTACCGCCTGTAACAGCTGATCCTTCGACTCTACGTTTTTTAGCCGCACGAAACAACGATTCCTTCGAAGAGAAAAATAATTCCACGTCTACTCTTCCTGTGGAAATCGTTTCCGCAATAACCGGAGAATCAACCGTCCAAGAACCTACAAGTATTTCTGTGCAAAATGTGCCATTGGCAAGCGATTCACCTGGCGAATCGTTAACAGAACGAAGCATTTTGATTCCATCCGAAGTTGCGCCGGCACGCACAGCCATTGCATCAACCGGATCAGCATCTTCCCTGATTCTGTTGGAATACGGATATGATATGCACCAGAACATGATCATTCTCCACCCCGTTGCCCGGGTGGTCGGATCGAAACGAGTGTTTGGCTACCGGAAAGGACCGTTGTATTTCTTCGGCGTGTACCTGGATGTGCCGCCCTGGTACGGATTCGGGTTGTTTCGGGCTGGAGTAGGGGCGAATTTACTGGCTGATCTGCTGGCACTTTTGGCGCAAGCGGAAGGAAGAAAAACGACAGCGAGTGGACTAAAGAATCTTCCGCGCAATCCATTGCGACGCTGACCTGGCTAACTACACTAATAGCGCTTTGTACCAGTGTTGTGTTTCGGTTTGCGTTATTTTGTTAGAAATCCTCATATGTATGCATGATTCCATCGACCGTGACCTTTATTTGGTATTTTTTGGATTCAAATTTAAGTGTTAGTAATACGTGAATCGTTTGAACCAAAAACATAGATCGCAACAGTTTTATTTTATTGTTGATCGATTCATAATTGCTGCGAAAATTTACCGAGCGGCTTTTTTTATTTTCTTAGGATGGTAAAAAATGCACATCAACCTGCTCGTTTTTCTGACAATATAAAAAAAGTTAACGAATCAATTTATTGATCAATGTAATTAAAAAAACCGGACAAATTTATATTAATTGTAAGCCGATATTAACTGATAACTTGTCCATATATTCCCGCGGCGGAAAATAGTACCTTTTACCAGTTCATTTCGCTCGTATCCGGCCACACTAAACAAGTTTCCGTCTCCGCTCTGCAACGGAATTCCACTTACAGTAAATAAATCTGTTAGCCGCGTATCTTCTACGGTACTACAGCATTTTGCACATGTTTAAAGTTTACTGTAAACTCACTAAACTGCAACAGAATGAAAATGTGGAAAGTGCAGCAGCTGAAAATGTTACATCATCAAGTCAAAAACTATACACTTTTGAACGAAAAATCTGGAGAATCACATTCACCTATGAGCAACAAAAAAGCTAGTGAAATGCATCGGAAACGTGTTTACCACAATCAACAAATGTTATGAAGCCCGTTCATGGTCCATACATAAATGAGCCACTGCACTACTGTTTTGCTATAAGTAATGTAACCCGGCCATTCTCCATAGTTGTGTAAACTTTACAACTACTAACACACTGTTGCTTTTCAGGTAGTTCTTAAAGCGTAAATCACTTTGCCAACTGTCTGCACTCAGCATGACACAACAATAACAGCGTTTATAGAGAAATATGCGCGGATGGCGAATATTAATTTTTGAGAATTTATACGCGCTTTTGGGAACCGTCACTGTCCACGAAATTCCTTCAAAAAGAAACCCGCCATTTTTTATGAGTTCTGCAAAAATTCCCCAACATTCGCACTGTAACTACACTATTTCGAAATTAACCATTCAGAGTTGTGCACAACATCTATTAAACCACAAGAAGTCCAACAAAAGTCACAAAACAGTAATTGGTAAAGCGGATCTCCTCTTTAAAAAAGCATAGTATCTTGTCAGTTAAAAATTAAACGCATCTATGTATTTACTCTTCAATATTATGCTAAAGCAAACCAGAACAAATATTTAGTGAACAAACAACGTACTGCTACAGATGAACGAATAAAAAAAAAGAAAAATTAAGTCATGTACAGTGTAGTACTTCCAGCAAAAATTATCTGAGCTGAGCATCTCCGGCTTTATTACCGTCAAGAAAACTGTGCATTGCTCCCTCGAAGACCGACTCTATAAGCTCGGAATGCATAAGTAAGTTTCCGACTCGGGATCGTAGACCACTAACAACGAAAACGGAATCCACTGCGAACATATTGACGATCTCCTTACCATCCAGAAAACTAAAACAGCTACATAACGCAAAAACGAGTCATGTACGCAATATTACCTGAAATCCTTATAGTACTTGTGGCTATCCTGCGGCGCGACTGGTTTGAGACTGTATGTCTACCAGTTGCCGGCGAACCAACCGTAGCAGAATCTTCAACTCTTGCTGGACGAAATGCATCGATGGCACCGGCCGAATCGTTAGCAAGACAAAGAAGTCTGAAAGCGAGACAGTCATTCTGCCGGCAAACACAGCATGAAAATCAGCATCTTCCTTCATTTTTTGTTAGAGTACGGATATGATATGCATCAGCAGCGGATCATTCTCCACCCCGCTATCCGGGTGGTGAGAACGAAAAGACTGTTTGGTTACCGGAAAGAACTGTTATATTTCTTTGGTGTGTGTCTGGAATCCTGGATGTACTGCGTTGTATACATTCGGCGTGCTTAGGGCTGGGATAGGCATCGGACGACTGGTACTTTTGGCACCAGCGGAAGGAATAGAAACGACAGCTAGCGGCTTGAAGCATCTTCCAGGCACTCCTTTATGATGCTGACTTCTGGCTACAGTAACGAATTTAGCGCCCTTTTACTAGTTATTGCTATGTTTCGGTTTCCATTAGTTTGTTAGAGAACCACATATGGATGATTTCGTCTATCGTGACCTTTATTGAGTATTTTTTGTATAAAACCAAAGTGTTAGTAACAAGCACATGGTTTGAATCAGATACATATCGGATCATCCTTATTGTTCATTGATTCCCCATTGCTGCGAAATTCACCGAGCTGCGTTTCGGCGGTAAAACAAGCAGGTCAATCTTCTCCTTCTAGACAGTATAAAAAAGTTTTAACAAATCAATATACTGCTGAGCGTAGTTAAGAAAACCAAACAAATTTACACTAAATCATATGCAACCGGTGAAATTCAGTGTCCGTAATGTATTCACGCGGCAGTGAATAGGACCAATTCATTTCGATCGTATCCCACCACACCAAACAAGTTTCCGTCGCCGTTCAGGAACTGAACTCCACATAGTCGCATGTCTTCTACTACAGCATTTTGCAGATGTTGAAACTACAGTACAGATATCCGAAGTTATTACAAAATGAACTACCCAGATTTGCAAGCATGTGTTACCAGCAAGTACCTTTGAGTTTTCCAGCTCTTCGTGTAGCTGCCACATTCTAATATAGGAATCTTCCCCTACCGACACCAGTACCGATAGTTTCGGGCAGAACGCCATGGCCGTAATGGACGATGCGTGAGCATACGCTTCGCAGTACAAACATCCGGAGTCGCGGAAGAATAAGCGCAGTGAACCGTTGGAGAATCCCAGCACGACGAATGTCTCGGTTAGCTCCATGGCATTGGCTAGCGCAGTTAATCTACACAAGTACATGTCGTAAACTAAAACCACCGCAAATCATATTTGTTCCGTGTGGAATCAGTATGACTACTTTCTAGAAATAATTAGGAAAAAAGCGATAATAAAAAAGCTGGGAAATTATCTTTAAATCAATAAAAAAATGTGATTTGTAGTGTAAATTGGAAGTATATGATTTACGGCTGTATACCTATTGCTCTACGTACGTATGCGACCTCTCCAACATAATAACAGTATTTTTGGTAGCACTATCCAGAATAAAAGTTTTAACTTCAAAAACAGATGTTAGACAAATCAAGGAACGATTAGCATGCAACCTGCTGTCAACCATTTAATTGATGACTTCCTCGCGCGGAAGTAACGATCCTTACACGTTAGTATTATCACCTACCCAACCGGAACACCTTTCAAAACAACTTCCTTCTCAATAGTCCAACTCCACAGTTTCCCCAGCGAATCCGCCGCCACCAGTCCCAAGCGATCCGCACGCAACAGAACGACCTTCCC
>JAQGAU010002202.1:0-16257 GCA_034698045.1 Paramacrobiotus richtersi
ACATGGGTTTGTACATGTGGCACGTCGCAGGAAGTCGACACAAACCACACACTATGTAGTTATGAAATACAAAGGGACGTAGTCTAATCATACTAATAGTTACTGTATTCTCGACCTACGGAACGCCCTTAGGAGAGGGCGCCCACTTGTGGTACTTATTTATTGCCCTCTAGTGAAGAAGAGCGCATGAACGCAGTTGCTTTCCTTACTTGCTTCCGTCGTAGCAGAAGGGTGCCGCGTTCACGCGTCTTCCTACGATAGATGCCGGAAAGAGCTGGCATCTGGTTAGTAAAAGCGTACAGTAGTGGACCGCATGAACGGGCTCTTAGTCTGGCTATCCCATCTCCATCCCCGCTTTTCATCTTCCCGCTGCATTTTGTAAAATGCGTGGTGCCAGGCTTACAATTAGTGCTGGTAGTAGTATGGGCTGTCACATGGACATACTAGGTTGGGCATTTTATTTGGATGCACTGTTGGAAACGGCAACACTGCAATATGTACACGATGGGAACCGAAGCTATTTAAAGCTAACACCGATCCTCATAATATGGAATGCGCAATGTAGGCACTTGACTGTCCTCTTTTTAAAGAGTGCAAATCAGTAAATTGCTTTTATTTTGGAACGATGTATATAGTAATGGTAATGTAAAACAACATAAACTTTATTGGGAATGCGGTACAACTAAGCTGGCTAATATAATATAATATAGTAATGGTTGTTTTATTTCCGCTCTTTTAAATTGTTGAGTAATTTTGCATTATTAAAAATGACGATAATATAAAATGATGCTCTTTTAAATTGTTGAGTAATTTTGCATTATTAAAAATAACGATAATATAAAATGATGAATAATAATATACGTTTTGCTGTATTACTTAATCGGAATTTGTTAACAGCTTGTAGTATCAGAAGCCGCATGAAGATGAACCAACTATTTTAGACGATCAGCGAACAATATATAATACTTATTTGATATTCGAGTTGCACGTGCGTGTCTATGATTTTTTGCCACCCATGTGTTTTAGGGGGCTGCATATTGTGGACAGTACAACATATTGTATTTTAAAATACGTTTTCTCATTGTCTGATATTTTGCAGTATAATTATAATGACATTTTCGTTTTCCTAGGATCTCCGTATCCATCCCATGGAACACCATGTCTCTCGCTCCACCAGAGGAAAAATTATGGGACAAAGGGCAGGATTCCGCGGATGCACCGTCTGGTTTACCGGTAAGCGGAGAAAGCAGATGAAAAGGCTTTGAAGTCAGCATTTAAAAATGAAGTTATTCGGATCTTTAAAAATGGAAGCTGCTTAGTTTTAGTTTGTTAATTTAGCATTTCTTCAGTTATTTCATTGCGACAAATCTGAAACTCACTACCACGTTATCAGAAAGTGCTGCACGATATCCAGAACAGCCCTTCCTTTTTATGACAGAAATATCTGCCACAACCGGGAAAATTATGCTGTAAAAAGTGCTGCAGAATATTCAGGATATCTTACTCATTTTGATGTTGCAACGCATTGCCAAGTGTAACAGTTTATACCTTTTTCTGCCAAAAGTGCAATACCGTTCGGATTAGTTCGAAGACTAATCGCATCGGTGGTGGAAGTTTTAAGTTTCAAGCTGCCTTAATGTGCTCATGAAATTTTTGACAATCACGCATTTTCGCATAAACATTAAAATACTGCAGTAGAGTTGAAAATGTGTGAATTTAAACAACATTCTGAAGTAAGCAATTTTACTACGAATTTCTTAAAGGTTACTCTGGAGCTGGTAAATCAACGCTGGCATTCGAGTTGGAAGAATACCTTTGCCTAAAGGGCATTCCTGCTTACGTACTGGACGGTGATAACATTCGTCATGGGCTCAATAACAATCTCGGTTTCTCACCGGCTGACCGCGAAGAGAACATTCGTCGTGTTGCGGAAGTGGCGCGATTATTCGCTGATAGCGGTGTCGTCTGCATTACGTCATTCATCAGTCC
Organism: Paramacrobiotus richtersi; assembly: GCA_034698045.1. Classification (NCBI taxonomy): domain Eukaryota; kingdom Metazoa; phylum Tardigrada; class Eutardigrada; order Parachela; family Macrobiotidae; genus Paramacrobiotus; species Paramacrobiotus richtersi. The sequence goes on from JAQGAU010002202.1 coordinate 1,990, forward strand.
ATACTTAACTAACAGTAGGATGTTTATCAACTTCAAAACGGATTCAGAAATGACTATTTGTTTGCAAACTTTTAGGACCGAGATCTCGCTCGAGCCGCCCTCGAGAAAAATGGTTTGGTCTTTCTGGAAATTTTCGTCGATGCGCCGCTGCAAGTTTGCGAAGAACGAGATGTCAACGGATTGTATAAGAAGGCTCGTGCAGGTCTTATTAAAGGTAAAATGCGCTTGTCTCTTACGTTCGAAATCATACGCATTTCGTCGATTTTATCATTTCCGTCGATATCTGTATCGATTATGTTATGTACTGTACTGGCGTATTGGTTACAGTATGATGCTTGCTATAATAACAATCGAATTACGATTGTTATTTTATCTTGATCATATAGATTTTATACGTACTATAGATTTTTATTTATTTCCCATGAAAACTTGGTCATGAAAACTTGGACTGTGATTTATGTTTTTACGTCTGGCGTTGAAAAACCGTTTAGTATTCAGCTTTGACCGTTTAGGTGGTTGGACGAAGGACGATGATGTCCCGTTAGATGTCCGCATGCGTCAGCATCATGCCGTTTTGCGCGAGGGAGTCCTGGACCCCAAGTCAACCGTTTTGGCCATCTTCCCTTCGCCTATGTTGTATGCTGGCCCAACCTAAGTGCAGCGGCATGCCAAAGCCAGAATGACAACCGGCGCCACCTTCTACATTGTTGGTCGTGATCCGGCCGGGATGCCGCATCCCGTTACAAAGAAAGATCTGTACAATCCGACACATGGAGCTAGGGTATGCAGATGTCGAACTGAATAGCTTCGTTATATTACTGCATTTGTCCATATAGTATTAGACGCAGTTGACTTATTTCAGTAGTCTTGTATCCAGTATCGTTAAGACTGTTGTCGCTGGTAATCGGAATATCGTGGCAGTTTGTTAGACTATTGCAGTTTTTGCATACTAATTTATATTCATATTCGTTTTCGCACTTTTCGATCTTTGGAAATTGACTAACCGTTTTTTCTTATGATACGCAGGTTCTAACAGTGACAGGGGTTTGAACCAAGTGGAGATCATTCCATTTCGGGAAGCATCATACAACGCGAAATCACAACGAACGGACTTTTTTGACGTGATGCGCAAGGATGATTTTATCACAATCTCCGGGACCAAAATGCGCGGGATGGCGCGCGATGGAGAGCAGCCTCCGGCGGGTTTCATGGGAGAGGAGGCCTGGAAAGTGCTCTCGGAATACTATCAGTCCCTGCCCAAGAAGGCCTAAACATGTACGATTTGACTTGAAACAATTCCAGTCCATGACAGAGCGGCTTTTCCCGGTTAGAGGTTTTAATATAATTCAATATAGAGTTTCTTTATCTTCCATGGTGCTCCGGCTTTGTTATGCTCTTTCATTCCGGTTTGTGGTTTTTATGCGAATATTTTATTTTTTGACGGTTTTAATATATTCGTATCCGACCGGTGTCCACGCTAGTAAGCGACCGACTTCAGCTTACTAGCTCCACTGGCGACGAAATTACATTGGGAGACAGAGGCTGTTTTATTTGTTACTGAATATTCATTTAGTTCATTTTTCTGCTTTATTCTTAATCAGATGACGGTTTCAAATGCCACTGAGGTAGCCCGAGCAACTACACTGTAGCTGTCCAAAACATTAGTCGGTAGCAATCAGATTATTTTATTCAAACATATATCAGAAACAGCGAACAACATTCAATCGAAAAAGTCCGTCGAGATTACAAAATTTCCGAATATAAGAACCACACCGACCACGTCTCAGAACGAGACGAATCTCGTAGTTCCGGAGCACGTGACGATAACACAACAAAAACACGCATTAACAAGACCGACCTTATGCCATAACAATTTTTAATACCGCCAGAAATAAGACTTCAAACAACCTTGTTTATCAATTACGTCCGATTTCACAGATCCTCGCCCTCATCTCCTTGGGCAGCAGGTGCTTCACGAGCCGCCTGGAATGAAAGTCGGTAAAGCACATATAAAAGAACAGCACGTAATCATAACAAACGAAAGATTAAATGCATTCACCAGACCCAATCAACTGTCATAACCTATAAGCTCCGTTTGATAACGGCATTTATTGTTTCCGATAAGAATATTCAGTGGAATAAATTAAGCAAACTGAAAAACCCATTAAAGTGTACGTAAGATCCGGCTAATGTACGTAACTTATTGATACTATTATGGCGTACCAGAAGCTCCGCGGCAAACTGTTCTCTCTGTCTTGGGGAAATATAGATTTCTGCAGGACGTAGCTCAGGGACCGGCTGGAACTCCAACCCGGCAATTCCCGTGACCTGGGTAGCCAACCACAGAAGTGGCTCGACCACATGAAAATTTGATAGCGCAGACCCGTCATAATACTGAAAACTTTTAATCGTGAATAATATGTAAATTATAAAGCATTAATGGCCGAATGACCAAGATGTATTACGAACCATTTCTCTGTTTTTTCGAATGAAACCCAAACTTGGACGGAAACGGCCCGGAAGATCTCGCTTATTTCCTAATACGACGACTGGCATGTCGTTGTGATTGGCATCCCTCAACCACGATGGAAAATGTGCAATGGAACTCAAGGCCTTTGTGTCGAAGACCAGCATAACGCATTGTCCTAAAACGCCAGTGATTCAGTAATGCTGAGCAAAAAACTAAACTATGATAACCCCTATCCTCACTTAAGTTTGAAGTAACTTGGTGTTTTTTACATAAGATGAAGTTGCACCAAACCGCAAGCACGTACCGACGGTTCCGTCAATACGGAAAATTCCAGAGATCTCCTGGATTCGGAACCGAAATGGGCCACTGCTGGTGCCAAGGAACATTTCGTACAGGATACGGCCATGGCCGTTTATACGGTCCTCTGCAATCACACGGGCTCGTGTGAATCGACTGATAAGTGTGGTTTTTCCAACGCCGCCGCTCCCTAAAACAAGGATCTGCAAAGTAAAAGATCAGTCAGACCATCAGCAGAAAACTAAAACAGGTGGACGATTTTGGATTCCTGTACCTCTATGGTCGTCATGGTCCTTTGGCTTTAAAGGATAAAGATTAAGTTCAAGTTTGTAACTTTGTTAGCTGATATTGCCAGAGTTTTTACAATAAATTATACTTTAAAGAAATTGGCATTTAATACCTCTGAAAGTAATATCAAGAATTTGGCTTTTTAATGGCGGATTCATTTTATACGGGGCTTCAGATATCGTAAGAAAACAACCAATGAGAACAGGCCTACGCGTACAAGGACCGCATCTCCGCAGACTGGAGAGGCTGATACGTCAATACTGTATACTGCACGGTCATTGAACACGAAAGCACAGAACACCAGACTGTGTTTAATATGTGACGAAAGGATGGTCTGATGGGTCACATCATGGATTGGCCCACAAAAGCGTATACCATACTGCGTATTCCACCCAGATTTCGGATCTTAAAACGATAAATCCGTATACTATTAGGTTCCTTTTGTGTGCCATAATACCATTTGATGTAAAATTTCATCTGAGCGCAACATTTACGGCACTGTCCTAACAAAATCCGGTTGTTACAATGTATAGCAATTTAATATTAGGTTAATGTATAGCAATTTCCAGGAGTTGGCTATGTTATCCACTATTCAGTCAAAGAACGGGGGGCAAGTTTTCCGGCATTCCAGTTTGCTTCCTTACTTAGCATAACTTTAAATAAAACTAACTAGTACCTTTTATTGCGTATTGAGGTGCATGTACAGCAATTTCCAGCAGTTGGCTATGCGTTGTTCAGTCAAAGAACGGTGGGCAAGTTTTCCGGCTTTCCAGTTTGCTTCATCACATAGCATAACTTTAAATAAAACCAAGTAGCATATTTTGATCAAACGCTTCATTTAGCTTTCGCTTATTTTCTTTGGATATCGCGTGGGCTTATACAGAATAGCACACAGGTCATGTACCCATATGCATATATGGTTCAATCGCAACTTCCGTACAAGTAAACACTGGCTCTGTTGATGCGATTATAGAGAAAACACTATGTAATTATGAAAAGGAAACATATCTGCGTGCCTGGACTAATCAAAAATGTGATCAAAATAGGAATCAAATCGCAATAAAGGCTGTTTTCTTACTTACAAGTGTTAGGAACCGGAGCCATTGGTCGTTCCACGATTGAAGCTGCTCTCAAATGTATTTTAAACGACGTGCTACAGTATTATAATTATGACATTGTATCACTTGTAAAATTTTTACAAAGTCTGTATTACGTATTGTAAGTACCATTCCTAAAGCTATGTAATACGCACACGGCAATCTATTTTGCAAACGTATTTGACATAAAAATGCAGAAACATATTTCTGGCAAATTGTTTTCGTTTCGACATATTTGCTGGGTCATCGATTACGGCAGAGATATACTTAAATTAAGAACCGTGACTGTGCATATTAGTAATCATGCTGTGTGGCAATGCATGGAACAGTGTAAGGTCACTGCAACACAAACTGAAAACCTTACTTTTTCTAATAATTTTTTCGTTGGATTGTTAATGTTTGATGTTCTTACCGCCGTATCGTTTCGCACCAAAGTTTGACATCATACAGATCATTATGCGACCATGGATCCTGAATATAAATTCGTTAAGCGGAAGAAAGTTTCTATCTGCTAATGTAACGAACGTAGCTTAATACAGCAGAACAATGGTGCCACGAAAGACCAAAGTTGCGGAATTACAGCTGCAGTAATCTTCTCTTTTGCTGCTTTTGACCATGAAGCTTTAATTCCCTGCGTTATTAATAATAACGTTGAAAGGTTATTGACCCAAGAGAGAAAGGAACCCAAGTCTGTTATTCGCACTAAGACACTCATGACAATTAAAAAACAAGTCACATAAAAAACCTTCGCAGATTCATAAAACCAATCTCGAAATGCAACAATCACTTGGCAATTTCGGGGAAAATAAGAGGAAACAATTTTGAGAAGTGATCAACAAAATTTACATTGATATCTTTACGAATAAAATCAAGTAAGTCGGCGAAATCTTTTCTATTCTGCTCTGGTAATATAAAGCAGTCACTCCCACTCCCATTGCCTGCAAACACAAACATCAAAAGTTATTACCTGCAAACAAAATCTGCCAAAAACTAGCAACCTTTTGATACAAAATAGGGACAAATAAAAGCTTCTTAATGTACATGTTCAGAATAGTTACAAATTCATGGTCAGTCATTACTTTGCACACAACGATAACTTGTTAAAACTACGTACATAATATTATAGCACAATTGTAGTATTAGCACAATTATATTATCTTCTAGGAATATCACAGGATGTCAATAAAATAACTACCAGAAAAGTGCACCTCGCTCGGAGCGCGCTCTGGGTGACCGAAGCGTAGACCATTTTTTTAACAATTGCGACGGACACCACGAGAGGTGTTTCGCTGAGGATATGGAGCAAGTGATTGCGTAATAATTAATAATAATTATCGATAATAAAAACAATATCAAGACCAAAAAACTATAATATTTGATAACACTTTAATAATTTCTTAATAATGGCGACGGACACCACGAAATACTGTGGCCATCAACGAGAGACGATTCGATGTTTCAGTTTCACCTTCCCAAGGAAACCGGCAGACACGTGCTAACGCAATCATTCCTGCATCGGCGTCCGTGTAAGACGCTCCTCCAACCATAGGATTTGGGTGAGTCTATAATTTACTGATTTTTAGTCGATTTACTGATTTTTTGGTAATGGGTTTTGACTGGCTTTCAAATTCATTCATAACTCCGGCATTGATTATTGAATAAATTACCATCTGTTAATGTTTTTCGACAATAATTTCTGTACGAGGATTATCGATGGTCAACAATAACATAGCTGCATTGTTGGTCGATTACTGAATATCAAACCGTAGTTAAATTTCCGTTAACGGAATTCAGTAACTGGGAATGAATCTGTTTTACTATGGTTTATCGTACTATGATTTACTATGATTTACCTCACCGTTACAAGCTCTTACAACAGATGTGAATGTGATTGTACAGAATTAATTTATTAAGCTATCAGGGTTGTATTTTTTAAACTATTATTTTTCATAGAAAGTGTGCGATGTTTTACCAGAAACGCCATGAATAATATGCGGAAGTTGTCACATTTTTTGTAGTAACAGGTTCCGGAAAAGAGTTTTTTTTCAGAAAAAAACAGCACAGAAATCACCGATGGTAGAACAGGACAACCGCGGCGGATGAATAAGGCAATATTTCCATTTATCACATGTTCATTGGACTCGTTCCAGTTGATAACTCTGGGATTGACCTACTATCCGGAACACAACGAACGGATCGTCTATCCACCTTGTGTGCAAGTTTTTCTGAATGGTCAAATGAAACTTGAGGTAACACGTGCCATGAAATCAACGAATTTACCGTTTTGAAGGGTAGATTTGTTGTTTAGATTAGCTTATTGCTGATTTTGGCAGGTGACGCCAGAGGATACCATTCCCTATCCCGAAATCACTCTGGAAGTCTCAATCTCTGATCTGATAATGGAGAATGCGTTGATTGTCACATGGATGGATCCTGTTGTTGAACCAGCTGCAGTACGTTTCATTTTGATGTTTCACACTCTCGTACCCTTGAAAAAGACCTGAAATGTTCACAAGAAGTAGGAGTATACTGTTTTGCAGCCTTACGCCGTGTCGGTGTACATGGCTCGGAGGAAAGCCTCAAAGGCTGTTGTGGAAGAAGTCTCCGGACATGTTAAATCACTGAACCAGTGTGTCGCTGAAGGTACTCAATCTTTTTGACTTGTATGTGAGCATGTGAAAAACTCGAACTGATCGAATCATATAGACGTGCCCGGTATATCTGTACTAACAATCTGTTCGAAAATGGATTAAAAATATTCTTGTCTGTTATTTTTATTTGGGTCCAATGGAAAAGAGTGACCGAAAAAAGCAGGAATGGCTTCAGTTGGATCCAGATCAGAGTGGCTAATTGTCTTTTTGTTGTTGCAGAGTATATCCGTAGTGCATCGGATGACGACGAAGTTATTTCCACTGGAACACGGTCCGTGTCATTGATTTGTTCTGTTTCGAAGAAGCGGCCCGTTATTCCGGTCCGCGGAAAGGATTGTCCGCACGTGGAATGCTTTGATGCCGCCAGCTTTGTGACAGTCAACTTCTCCAGTTCGAAATCCCGCTGGAAGTGCCCGTACTGCAGTCGCACGGTACTGGCACAGGATCTCCTGGTTGACGAGTGAGTGACATAAATTTTTCTGCACAGGAAATTAAATCATACGGAAATTTATATTGAGTTTTGATAGTGGTTTTCTGTTTCGTTATCGTTTTTGAAAAAGTTTTTGTGTCTGGCTTATTGCATTTGTTTTGTCTTTTATGGGTTTTCTCTGGCGTCGATTTTTTTGTTTATATCTGCTGATTTTCTAGGCTGTTTAAGGAACTGTTGAAATTTACGGATCACGACAAGCTAGATATAGTGCGGGACGAAACAGGCATCACCGTCCGAGAGAATTCGAAGGATAACATAGTTATCGATGTCGAAAACGGTAAAGCGTCACTACCATCGTTTTTTCATAGAATGCAAAAGTTTCCATTGCATAGTTTCATTTATGATTGTTATAATATATTTTGTGCAAATGTTATAGGTTAAAAATTCTATAAAAATATTATCATTGTTATAAATTCTAAACCAAAAAAATCACGTTGATGCAAAAAATTATATTCGTGTATTTTCAGATGATTTTGATGCGGTTCGTTTTCTTTCGTGTGCAAGCGTTCCTCCTACTCGACAGAACGGACGAAACACATCCGTACCGAAGAGTACTCAGTTTGAATTGTCGATTCTGGAGGATCTAAATGAATATGATCTGTATGGTATCGGTGGGTTTGACTACAACGACGAAATGCAAGCGGAAGAATCGTATCCCAGTTCTGACGCTGATGATGATCAGGACAAGCAGGAAAGTGACAGTAATCACAGTGGAGACAAGAAAGTCGAAAATGAAAGTGACAATGAGGATGTGGAGGACGTGGCTGAAGCGGAACCTTATCCCACTGCCAGCCAGATGCCGATGATGGAAGTCGACGATGACGTGATAATTAATTATTGACTGATTGGTAGCTGAATATTCAGCACAGCTGTTTCTTGCCTTTTGTAAAAAAGTGATTTTCTGTTGTTCCTAGGATGGTGATTTGTAAATGGTAAATGGTTTTTGTAAAGAATTTACAGAAATGTATATATGTAACATGCATTTTGTACCTGATTTTGGAAGGTGGAAGAGAATTTGTTGTATGTATTGTTGTAACATGTGTTAATTAAAGAAAAAGTACGGACAACGCCAAAGACGATTAAATGGTAAAATAGTTCAGTTTTTGAATTACTAGTAATAATTTATAAATTATTGATTTTTGAATTATTAGTATTACGCTCGCAGTTCTTTTTTTTTGAGATAAAAATGAATTTCTTAACGTGTACTTAATTCCGTATTCTTGAATTATTTACAAATTTGTTTAATGCGAGTAGCTTTTATTACTTGCCGCAATAGTGGAGTTAATAAGCTTGCTGCAGCCAGAACACCTACATCATTTAGCAGACTAAAGGAGAAACCAATATGCAGATTTTAAAATTAATCATTTTGGCAACATGTTTATATACGTGATGACTACGTACATTTGAAATAATAAAACAACATCATTAATCATACAAAAATTACACTACTGTACATGTGAGTTTGTAACGGAGCAGTGCTCGAAAATTATCATTATCATACCGGTCTAATCCACTACTAATACCGAAACATTGCCTTAAACAATCACAGAAATAAATTAGTGTCAAACAATGTGGCGTTAATGATTTTCTTAGCCATAGGTTATAAATTCCGCATGAAGCGATTTCAATGTCATATGCGATATGTGCATTGTGCAAATGCATATATATCGCACGTACCGTACAGTATATATGAGTGATCCACAAGTTGGTAACTTAATTATGAATGATTCGCATTATTTTCACACGAAAAGCTCGACAATTACTGGTAAATACTGAAGATAACAGCAGACCTAATTAGTGAAAAATCCTAAAGCTATTGAAGGATTCATCGATCTCTTCACTTATCTGTTATGTGGATGGATGTAAATCAAATAATCTGCAGCATAGCATGGCTGAGCCTTACATGCATTTCAGGTACCGTGTCATGTAATATAAATCGTTAAATTTTTCTGCCGGTCAGCTCCGTATTATCCAACTCGTTTTTTGGAGGTTTTTGGCAGATTATCTAAAGTTGTACACAAGAGCAGGTTATCAATCGGTTTATCTAATTAATTTGTCATAATTTGATAGACGGGACGACAGCAAAGGCAACAATGATATCTGCAGACGAGGATGTCCAGCACGATCATTCCCATGATCGTAAAGGCATAGATTCCCAGTTTATCTCCATTATCCATCATTTCGATCATTTTCCCAAAGTAAAAAATTTATTATAACATGCGTGTTTGTTTCATAAATCTGACAAAAATATTTTCAGAACGTACTTTCTTATCACAATATAACTAATATGCTCAGTATCGATCATATTACTGGTTGAACTGTATTAATTTTGTTAATAATTCATGGTAGCCATTTGTGTAATAATGATGGCATTATTATGTGCGTCACATGAAAATATAGTATTGCATATATATTTTATTATCACATACATATACAGGTCTCATAAGCAGATTATAACATTTTTTCTGTCGTTTTAGCCAAGATGGTTAGCCATAAGAACCGAAGAACCGGAAGAAGATAACACAGAAGAAGGAGAAGATACAACAGAAGAATCAACCACCACTACGACCACCACAAAGCGGACAAAAAGAAAAAAAAGGACGACAAAAACCACGACGCCGGCTACTACCGAAGAGCTGACAACCACCGAGGAGATAATTACTACAGAAGAGCCGATCACCACGACGAAAAGGAAAAAGTACACTTTACTGATGAGAACATTTTTCTACAGAGCCGCGACTACCACAACTGAGACAACCACAAGTACCACCACTCCTACTACCCCGACCACCACTACAACCAAAAAGACGAAACCCAGGACCACCACTACCCGACCAACTACTACTACTACAACAACAACGACGACAACGACAACCACCGAGCCGACAACGGAAGAAAGGATCAAAGTATTCTGTTTGGTGGAAAATGCCTATTATTATGACCAGTGTCCAGTACATTTGAAAACAACGACGAAACAGCCCAATCGGAACCAAGGCTTAGCGGGAGTATCCGGGGGACAAGGTGCGCGGGGAGCGGTGGGTCCCGGAGGTCATGGTGTGCCCTCGAGGGGAGCCGGACGCGGAGGTGGTCGGGGTGGAAGAGGCGGTGGCGGTCGCGGATGAGACACAGCAACCGAGAAGCACAAATATACATCAGTACTGAATAAATAGTCAATGCGTTGTTGAATTGTTGATTATTTCGTGAGTGATAATTAAAACAGCAAATACAAAATACGGTTATAAGTGCAGAGTGTTGTTGCAACAGCTGCATTAACGGTTTTCATTACGGTTTCATTTTTGTTAATCTGTATAAATTTACGTTGCTGCATTACATGCATTTTATGTAAGTAAATAATTATTTCTTTTCACTGTCCAAACGTCATTTGTTTTTGTCACCAGGCGTGATAAAGACTCTGAACTAACATTACGCTTATAACTAGAGTTCGCATATCACAGAACAAACTTCTTATGCCCATCTTTGCTCAGAAAATAGCAAAATTTTTTATTGTAAGTACAGCAAAATTACAAACACAGAGCATGGCACAATGACCGCTTGATAAAACATCCGCATACATACGCGCGTAAATGACCAGTGATTATGCAAAGACTCGAATTCGAAGGTGTAAACAAAACAATAACCATCCTCTCGCTCACGTGGACTGACACTTCCGGAATGCCACACAAAAACGCAATTGCATGGTGATGAGTTGCATCTGCCATATGAACGTACAGTATAGATCATTATTTTACACATCAGTTGTGATATATTGCTTAATATAATAAAATTTTCATAATTTTATTCCGTTATCTTTTTAACCATGCAGTTTTGTATGCCTAGATGAAGCTGTAGACTATATTTCCTGCATCTTTTCGAACAAATAGTTATGTGTTTTCAGGGTCAATTAAATGCAACGAATAGAAAGCAGTCATTATATTACTTGTTCTAGAGGTGAACAAGTATCTTCGGCATGCAGTTTATGTTTCATAAATTACGATTTGCATAGGTAGCGTGAACGGGGATGCGATGCGTGTAACCTTGTGACATGCAAGCTGTTTTGTTTCGAAACTTGTACACAATGATCAGAAGGTCTTAAATTCATATGGATCTTGAGAATGACGCTTCCGGCTGATTTTATCCTCCCGACAGTCCCAAGTTTGCGCTGTATCATTCTATCCTTGTTGTGTACGTAAGCGCCATAACACCATATGCGTCATTTTAAACCAGCTGCAATGTGACATGTAACTTTTAACGGATTTGCTTCCTCGTTGAAGCAGGCGGATTTCTGTATAAAATGTAAACTGTAATTAAAATATAATTATCGGGACTTGCATTATTCGTGGAATATCCAGTTCACGGCTGTCATTTGCCGCACTGTACAATGTGTACATAACGGTATTCATTTTCAATAAGTCATGTAATCTGCTGTACGCTTTAGTGACCAGTTAGGACAATGTGGTAAAAAGTGAGGCTGATGGTAATATAATAATGATTGTATAATATGGTATTGCATGATACGATTATATATATGTTACGTAATCGACGGGATTACCGATTATAGAAGTATTTTTATTTGAAAAATTTTGTTTATTAATTTTAGGCGGAGTCCTTTCGCTTACCGAGACACACGCGTATACGTCACATGGAAACTTTCCAAAGTGGATAGATGCTCGCCCGAAGGTATGGCAAATTAGGAATAAATGCTTGCTCGAAGGTATGATAAGTTGAGAATAAATGACATACTGTACAATATTTGTCGTCTTGCTCGAAGGTATGATAAGTTGAGAATAAATGACATACTGTACAATATTTGTCGTCGATCAGCGCTGAATCAGTAGCATTAGAGATTCTGTATAACTGTAAATCAAAGGTAGGGAAGGATGTGGTCGGCACACATTCGAAGCTGCTGCGACTGTGCGAATTGTTTATTTCGGATCTATTTTTAAAAAAGCGGTATCTTCGAGCAGAATGAGTGTTGTACTGGAAGCATGGCAAGTTCTTGGTAGAACACTTAACAAAGCTTGTGCCAGTGACCTTTCGATGTGGCATGACGAAGCGCAATGTTTGTAAACTACTTTTCGACAATTACAGGTTTTTGGCTAGTTTTTCTCCGATCGACTCCTTCCTTTCACCTCCCCGACCAACAGCGGAAAACTAGTATACTGCATTTTAGAAGATGAATTTCTTCCCAAATGCCCCGTTCACCGGCCAAAGACGTCTCGGCGGCCTGCAGACGCCCCCTACTGGCTCGGCAACAGCCGCCCGGGCCCATACAATCCGGATTATCGCCAACCAGCCAAACCATTCGCCGTAGCCAACAGCCCTTTTGCCCGTCCACCACCCAGTCAGAGCCAAGATGTGGGACACGCAAACCCTGGCAAGCCTCACCATGACGCGAAACCTGTCGGGAATAGTCCCGATAAGCCATCAAAACCGTCGGGCGTTAGCGGAAATCATCCAGAAAGTGTCGGACATCCCGGCTCACACTCCGAAAGCCATCAGCACAACGGAGGAAAGGGTGGTTCTTTTGGAGGTCATGGAAGCGGACCACCTGCTCATGGTAGTTCTTCTGGGGGACGAGGAAACGCTGAAGGAGGTAGCGCTTCTGGCAGTCACAAAGGTCACGCTGGTGGTGGAGGCGGTCACGCTGGTGGCGGAGGTGGTCACGCTGGGAGCGGAGGTGGTCACGCTGGGAGCGGAGGTGGTCACAACGGTGGCGGAGGTGGTCACAGTGGTGGCGGAGGCGGCCATGGCAAAATGGTTTAACATTTTCAGCTTATAAAGAACGAGTTATGTCGATGGTATTTTGTGCCGGATGCAAAGTATTTATGTCTTGTAACTGTATTCTCATCTTTGTTCAGTTTTATCTGAGTTTTATTTCCTTTTAAATAAAGCGGATAATTGAGTAGACTGACATGACTATCCAGTCTACCCTATGCCGTTTGGCCCGTTTCGTGTACGTTGCATTTGCTGGTTAAATTTCTTCGTTGTGGAAAGATGTTCCACCACAAGTCCACAACCGAGCAAATAAACCAAGATTCTGTTTTCATGGTATAATAATGGCAAGTGCACCGCAGCGACGGCACGGAAATTTGAACAAGTATCACTTTTCACTCACAAAAACGTATGTGTTGCGGTTACGTACATGTAACATAAATGAATGATACTTCAGAAACTTCGATCGGAAGGAAAACTTCAGCACCGAAGCGACGTTTGATTTCTTTATGGAACACACAAAGCTAGTTACACCCGCAGCCGTAACTTACCATAGATCGCATACCTGTGTAAAAATTAAAATTTATGTGAGCTCATTATTTGTGCACGTTTAGTACTTATATACTGTAAGTACGCTAATAATACATGTAAATAGGTTGCTTTGATTTCAATGAGTTATGCGGCTTATGCCCATATAAGCCATATTATAAGTTTGATTTTTGTATACCAGTAATGCAGTAAGATTGGGTATATTCGCGCACCCTTGCAATTTTTAAGAAACTGATGCGGAAAAATGGGAAGCAGGCTCCTTAACTGATCAGGAAGGGGACTCTGATGGCAGTGATGCTCATTCCACAGCGGAAAGATCCAGGGATAAAACTATTCCTCTCGGTGGCTGCGGCGATATCCAGACAGTCTGTGAGGGAAAAATACAGCTCATTGTCACACCCCGTGACCTTTCGGTTCCACCAGAGAATGTACCTTTTGATGAAGAGATGTCTGCTAGGCAAGGTACTCTACCCAGGCAACCTGAACTGGACACAGTCTCGGCAGATGACAAGGAAACAAATGCGGTTATGTTGACGAGCGAACGGAATTATGGTCAAGAAGATTTCAATATAGTTGAACAAGGCGACAGTTGCGACTCGACGGCACTGTTAGATGTTAATGACGCTGAATTTGCTGGTCATGCCCATAGTGCTGATCCGGCTCGTGAATTTCTCTATCCTGTTGACGATTCATCGGAGCTGGAAGTTGAAGAGA
>JAQGAU010002203.1:0-16254 GCA_034698045.1 Paramacrobiotus richtersi
CCAAAATGGCCCTAAAACTGAAATGTTTAGGGTGTTACCATGCAAAGAGCACCAACAGCCGCGGGATGTATTGTTCGATTAGGACAGTTCATGTGTTTTCTCCTGCGTTCCAGTCAGTGCGCAGTGCCGTTGCATGTGGAACAGTAACTGGAGCGGCAGGACGTATTACGCTGCCGTTTGACGAGTTTGCGAAGAATCTGTATAGATCTGATCTATAAAGATTCTGATTCCAGAGTTTAATTAATTTCTTATTTTCGTTCAGGAAAAATCGTTGTCGTGTTCCCTGGTACAGTACGTGGTGAACTCGACCAGTTTAACATGGATGGTGAGATAGACCGTGGGTAAAGGGTTTCGTTATTTTTACAATAATATATTATGCGCTTCGTCCTTTCATTGCAAGGTTCTTGGTGTTTCTGTTGCAGCCACATTAGTAAACCAGTTTCATGCGGTCTGGGTAACTAAATCTGTCATTCTTCATAACAAGTTATGTGCAAAGGCTCTGGATCGCTATAACTGATCAGAATTAGAGATCGTTTACCGATTCAATATGGTCGCATGTTTTAGACCGTAAACTGAAAGTAAAGGAACGAAGAGCAATACTTACAGCTGTTCGCTCGTGTAAGCGAGCACTCCAGTACCAGGCAACCAAAGGTCATGGTCAGCTATTCAACTGGTCGTTCGCCACGCGAGTCAGTGATATCACATTGGCTGAAATCGAGCTGTCCTGAATGGCTGAGAGAATTAAAGGAAGACATGTGTTTGTCTATTATAAGAACACAATGGAATGCAATAAATATACCTTAGTTTCCAATAATGCAGTTTAAGGACAAGTTCCCAGTGGTTGGGTCGATCTGCGGCAAAGCGTGCTGCATCCATACGTCACAATTTCAAACTACCTAACCTACATCGCTAGATGCACAAATGAATGTTCTACAACATAGCTGTATCACATTATTTTTAATTATTGAACTTCGGTTACAGCATCAGTTTACAGTCAAAAATTTGCAGTTGTGCAATAAATAAGAGACCACTGAGCGCTTAGTTTCGAAGCAGCACAATTGTCGCGTTGCACGTTTGACATTTCTGATGCTTGACAGAATTTGACCACATCACATCACAAAGGCAATATTCGGTTGCTAAACCAACCACACTATAGTGAGGACTATTCATGTACAGCTTCGCTGAAGTAGGAAGCATCTAATTGAATTAACGGATCTTTCCAACAGGATAAACTAGGTAAGGCAGTCGCTGTTTGCGAGCACTGGTGGACCGAAGCGAGCAAGAACCGTACTTCTGGTAGAGGCTGGCACGAGCCGTACATCCACGGCTCGACTCGCTCGCGCCGAATTTTCGAGCGTCGGTTTCGTGCTCGGCTCGCTCGCAGTTCTGTCTTGGCTCGCTCGCTCGCTCGTCGATTCCGGACGCTTAAGCTCAACTCGCTCAGCTCGTTTAACAGAATGTAACTGACATGCTCGTCCGGCTCGCAGTCATTATTGTGTACTTAAAAACCAATTATGTTTTGCCCTATTATGCAGCGGAAATGTGTTTCCATGCAGTAAATAAATTTAACACTCAGCTGGAGCTTAAAGTCGGCGGTGTGAGAGCCAGAAAGGCAGGTTTTTAGATACTTCATTTGCAGACAAATTAAAACAAATCATTCTTTTTCAAATTAGCTCGTTCAGATATGAAAGTTCAGCTCGCTCGGCTCGCTCGCGAGGCTGAAAACCCTAACTCGGAACGACTCGGCTCGTGGCCAAAAACCGTTAGCTCGCTCATCGGGCTCGCGAGCCGCGAGCGCTCACGAGTCGAGCCGAGCCTCGCGGCTCGTGCCGGGCTCTAACTTCTGGTACCATGACCGACGGGACGGACAAAATATATAGTATTGTTGAATATAGAGGACGTGCCCTATACTGCTGTGTTATTACGCAATACTTACGGTACCGTGATCGACGGGACGGACAAAATATGCGGCTTTTGTTGAATGTAAGAGAACGCGCCCTATACTACCGTGTTATTACGTCCCGTGGCCGACGGGACGGACAAAAAAACCATTATTGTTAAATGTAGAGGACCTCCGCTACGCTTCGGTCAAATAGTCACAAATTCGATGTTTGATGTTTGATTACGTTATTATCGGACTGCCGAATTCAAAGGTTTTATCAGCGGAATACGCCAGTAAGAACTCTAAGAAGGGAAAATCCAGTTCGCAACTCACAGGTTGAAGTCAGTGAGCCACTGTCAGTCTGGCGGACCCCGCGCGGGCCGCGGCAGCATGCAGCTACGTAACAGACTTCTGTCTGCAGTCTGCACCACGTTCAAGTTCGCGTCAGTCCTGCTCATGATGTTCTTGCGTCTTGACTAAATTACCTTGAGTCTCGGCTAGTCGTCCATCGTTTTTGAATTTTACTTTCTGGGTTATATCCCTATTTCCAGACTCAAATCATTGACTTTGGCTTTGTTAGATTGTGAACGGCTTGATCGTTAAAAACAACTGGGATGTCTACACAATCAGGCGCGAA
The DNA here is from genome assembly GCA_034698045.1 of Paramacrobiotus richtersi. Taxonomy (NCBI): domain Eukaryota; kingdom Metazoa; phylum Tardigrada; class Eutardigrada; order Parachela; family Macrobiotidae; genus Paramacrobiotus; species Paramacrobiotus richtersi. Next base: position 2,520 of record JAQGAU010002203.1, read on the forward strand.
GGAAAACGACTGGCATTCGAGCAAGAAAATCAGTAAGCGAGCTCGCTACATTTTGGAGAACCCGGATGAACAAATCCCCAGCGACGTGACGTTCTTGGTCGGAAACGATGCTGACGAACCGAGGAAAACCTTCAAATGTCACAAGTCAGTATGGCAAACGCAAATATTCTCAATTGTGTTACGTAGCCTGAGCGAGAATTTTGAAGATTCATCTTGGCGCTGGTTAGTTCGATGTTTCAAGCGCAGTTCTATGGCACATTTCCCCCTCCAGAAGGCGTCATCGGACTGCCTGATATCACACCTGCTGCGTTCCAGAATATGCTGAAGTGAGTGTGCAAAAACTGCATAAATTCTGTCTACTGATAATTATTTACATGTTTTAATGGAAACGTCGAAAGGGATTCTGCCCTACTCTGGAACATTTACTAATTTTAATTATCAGTTTATTATTCTACATTGAATATTATGATTTTAATGTTATCGTTATAATTATTTCCTTTTTATTTTAATCATTATTTTATCCATTTCGTTTTAGTTTTGATATTATCGTTTTATTTTTGTCATTTTAAATTTTTAATATTTTCCACTGGGATTTATCTTAAATAAGGGAATTTTTTGTTATTATTATGCCGATCGTTATGTTCAGCTTCCGCATAACGACATCCCAGGCAATAATTATCGTTGTACGAATCAGTACTTCTCCGTTCGAAATTGAGGGATTTGTTTGCACTTTGCAGTTATGCTTATGCTGATAGCACGGACGGCTTGACCATGGAAAATGTTGTCGACACTTTGTATTGTGCCAACAAATACCTGATTTCAAAACTTGCACGCGCATGTCGGGATTTTGTTCAGAGCGAGATCTTCAGAGGAAAAAACCTGAAACACATTTGGTCAGTTTTTGATCAGGTAATTATAAGGCGACATGAGTAAATGGTACCAGTTGGTCTATTTGTTAGTTACGGCCACAGTTCCATACCGTGCTAACTGGTATACAGGTAGTTGCCCCTCTGCCAGTAAAATAATTATACCACGATCCTGGTTCAACCTAAAAGATGTACCTTTTTGATTTCGAAGCCCGTGTAAAGGTACTTAATAATTTACCGTATTGTTTATTTTTAATACTTATGCAGTTACATCATTTCTGCGCATTGAACTCGATTTCGCATGATTAATATTGTCCCGTTAATACTGTAGATTAACACTCGTGCAGGTGATTAGCGTGGGACTGATTACTGATAGTGGTGGATTGTCGACAATGGCTCGGTACACTACTAACTGTAACTTACAGGCACGTTCGATCGGCGAGGACAACTTGGCTGCGATTGCACTGGCTGAAATCTGTCATCGCACGAAAGATGCTTTGGAACAGCCTGACTTCCTGTCGGTCTCGTTACCGTCGCTGAAGGCTGTACTGGACTGTGACAGCCTTTCCGCTTCCGAGCCCACGATCTATCAAGCTTTAGTTCGGTTAGTTTACGACGCTTCCGCTCAGAACTACAGTAAAACTTGCATACATGTATTACATACACCAACGGTTAAGACCATACGGTATTTATTGTGTAGGTGTACTTATTACACACGAGCACCCCCAGGGTGGGGGATAGGGGCTTCTGATTCCAGGGGGGATCGTTATTTAATGTAATACTGTAATCGTAAATCGTAATGCCCGGATGTATTCATTTTAACCTGGTGTATGTAGAGACACGTTTTATAGTACACTATAGTGTACTATAAACTATATACACTATAGTACACTATAGTACAAGAAGTACACTATAGTGTACTTCTTGTATCTATTACGAGTAACGTGATAAAGGTAGCATACTGAGTGTATGCTGTCGAAGTACTTGTATCGTGGTAGTGTGCAGAGATAATTTGTGTCGTAATTTGCATCTGGCGTTAAGTACATTAGGTGACTTTGGGGATTTCCTTTTATCTAAGAACTTCCTAGATTATTAAAGCCTTGTGAAAACAAATATTTAACAAGAGAACTGTCGTTTACTTTTCTTTAGGCGCGCGTAAAAATGCTTTGAATAATTAATCTTACTAGCTTGTCGTTTATTCTCATTTCTACTTCCAGCTGGGCAAAGGAGCATACCCAGAATGCCACTGAATCCTTGCGAGAAACGTTGGGACCTCTGTTATACTGCATCCGCTTCACGTTGTTCACTCCAACCGAACTAGCCCATGGACCCGGAGAGGTACATGGATTATGACCCTACCTGACATTTGCGGCGAATTTCATTGCTTCTGTTTCATGATAGGACAATATCTTCACCGACAGCGAAGAAAAAAGCTTGTACCGGTATCAATTCGGGAAAACAAAACCTGATGTTCCGTTCAACACCATTCCTCGTACACCGCTTCCTGCTACGTGGAAGGTGTATGTCGATCTGACCATTGACGACGGAGAGAGTTTGGGTCAAATTGAGATTGAGGTGCGACCGGACTTGGCACCTGCATGCTGCGAATACTTAGAGAACTTGATCAAGGGCGGTTCGCGACTGTATTTCTACGATAATGATGTGCACAATGGCAAACCAGGTGAGATGTTGCCGGTACCATCGTCGGTGATTGAGGAGTGCAATCCACTTGCACACTCCAGTGGGGACGCGGTCTGGTTTGAATGGCATGATGGAGAGGTCTTTCGTTTGTATCTATGCGCTTGGGAAAAGCCAGATCTACGGTATAGTGCGGTTTTCGGCCATATATGCGGCGCGTACGGTAAAAAGGAGTTCTACAGTTTTTGGAACCTGTGCAAGGACTGCGATATGAGCGGTCACGCTGAATTTTCGCTAGTAGGAGTCGAGTGAAATCTCGACGATTTCGGCGTAAGCTTGGCCTCAGTGTGGTTGTCATAGTTGTGTGCTGATGCTTATTGCAGAACTTGCTTTAACTTCTTGGTTATCGGTGACGAATTTGTAATGAGTGATGGAATCGATAGCTGTGGCAGTATGATGAATAGTTGCTCTTATGTAGTGCCTCTTTGAGTCTTTGTTCTTATGTTCTTACACGTACGTTTTGGAAGTGCCAGATTTCTGTTGTTTTTGCTAATAATTGGCGGCACTCTTGCAGGTGACGGGATTAACTGAATCATATTTTTGGTTTCGGGAACGGCTTACTGTCTGTCACCTCACATGGGGACATAAATTGTATCATGAGCCATTTCGACGAACAATAATATTAAGCGAATACTGTAAATATGTATGCTGATGCATCACAGTTTCGTTACGGAGATGGCCAGGTAACGGCGTTTGCGAAGTACTGTACGATTAATACAGTGAAAAATCAATCAAATGCGGTCAGAAAGTTACAGCAAGAATTCTTTTGCACAAACAGCTTAACAGTAATATTGATAAATAAAATTGTCGCTTGCTCAGAAGTCGATTGTTACAAGTTACAGTTAGCACTTACAGAACACTCAACACTAACAATAAAGATCTGGAAAAATATTGAATAGCAGATAAAAACTAGCATAAAGTTAAAAATCTAAAAGCGCAGAGGCCCGGTAGTAAAAGGTCATCGAAACTAACATTAGTTACGTAGAAGTCTTTGATTCACATATGTGGGACAACATAATTATGATAATATTTTCAATAGCATAAAAGTGCTGCGCATCACAAGGCTTGCTGGTGAAAATAATCAAACCCACGCGGAAACTGCTATTTGTACATGGAAAACAGGACTGGGCATGTGAGACCATTGTTTGGACTCATGTGCACTTTATAGAACGAACGCTTTGAAAATTGAAAACATATTTTAAGCTTGTATGACGCGGGATGTGTTCTTCCTGTTATCGCAGACCACCAAGCGGGCCTACTACAAAGGACACATTGACACTGTCCGAGTGGTGCAGTATTTTCAGCCTCCGGTCGATCCGAAAACAGTTCTCAGGCAGGTAGGGAGCGGTTAACAAAATGATAAGGAATTATGTTTCAATTATCAGGTTTCCATGGACCATAGCGCTAGGTACTGTATGTATGACTCTACGGGATGCCAACGGGATAACATTAATCTGCTAGTGCGGTACTGTAAACCGGAATTTCTCTGATATAAGTGCAGAAGTAAAAGTCACCACCCAGTGCGGCATTTTTGTTACTTGACAGTTCCGTTAGCAGTGCGCCGGATGACGCTATGTTGGAGATAAGTAACCCAGCTGTTAGGCACCTAAATTTCTGCTGCCCAGTAGTCGGCTTCGGTATAAAACGATAGTCCGGTTTGCCGTTGACGTCCAAAGCCAGCGAAGGTTCTTGTCTAAGAATTGAGGAAAACCGTCACCCGGACAAAAGTCAAACTTGCCATGCAGAACTCTTCAAATGCTTCTTCGTTCACCAACGAACTCCTATCCTCAACAGAGTTAACCATTTGCATGTTTTTCACTGCCTTCCTTGTCCTGTGTGGTGTCATCCTAATCGTCTTACTGTTAGTGATTATGTCCCGTCTGGGAACGTTAAAATCCGGATGCGGATTACTCATCGCACAGTCACTAACAATCGACCTGGTTTTCTGCCTAGTTTGTGGTCCAACTTCCACCATCCCAATTTATCTCACGCAGATGCGTATATCATTCACATACGATTGTGCATTCTGGGGATTCTTTTTGCTGTTACTAGTCTACGCCGGGAACTGGACAGCGGTTGTTCTCGCTATTAACCGGTTTGTAGCCATCGTTCTGCCGCATTTCTATTCAAAAATCACTTCGCAGCGCTTCTCGATATTGTTGCTTTGCTTTATCTGGACGATTACGCTTGGTTGCAACATCCCAAAACTGAATCTTGTTCCCCGATTGGCGCAAAAGATGATGCCATCGGGCGCCTGCGGAATGAAGCAGAATGATTATTTATCAACGCTTTTAGCGACAATCGGAATTTACTTGCCCGTGACACTGTTGGGAGTGACTTACCTTACTCTTTTCCTGGTTTTTTGGTGTCGAACAAAATCCGAATACAGCAACGCCGGTAGAAGCGACAGAAGGATGGCGAAGAAGAGAATATCTACTGCAAAAGCACTGTTTCTGTGTTATGTTTGGTACTGTGTCTGTACATTACCGCCGCCAATACTGACCATGTATTACTCAACCTGGTGGAGTGCAAATATCCGGACGTCACTATATGCCAGATTAGCACAGCTTGTACACTACGCAGCAAATCCGGTAAGTTCAGGTCTTCGATGCGTAAAGACATCCCGAATCAGACAATCCCTAGACAAATTCGTGTGATACTATAGTCAACTATCGACTAAATTTGAGAAATCGGTATTAGTCGAATTGCACGAATACATTTATAATAGTCACTGCCATTATTTTTCTTGACTAGACGCATTTTTCCTATTCCGTTGGACTGACGGTGCAAAATCGCATAATTAGTAACTTTATTGATTTTCTAGCTAAAAAGTCTCTCATGAAGACTCAATCCAACAGTAATAAAAGAGTGTGGAAAGGGCAGTTACGGTGACATAAATGGCATATACCGGGCGGGCGATGGCTGGGCCGTTTTGTAAATTGTACATGCATGTTTTAAGCACACAGTTAGAAGTCATATGTCATCGTTGAAATTAGGCCGTTCGTGGGATACGCCACATATGCAATGTAATTTACAGCTGGATCGTCAAACCGCATTCTCTGGTACTCGGAGTAATAATACCCCGCATCTCGTAAAGTAATAACTACCTGAAATACGTATTAAGTTACAAGCAGTTAATAGAAGTTAATGTAATAGCTGCATTTGCGTGCGACATCCAGTATCCTCCTTTGTGGTATTCTTGTTTAGGTGTTTTTCTTCGCGATGAACAAGGAGTACAGAAAGGCATTAGCACGACAGTTTCGGTATCCTTGCATTCCGATTTGGAAAAGCGGCGTTCAAGGGATCCATACTGCCGATGGCGCCACAAGCGGAAATCAACAGTTCGAACTGCGCTCCACTCGGGCGTTTAGCAAGACAATGTAATGCATGTGACAGCATGTCGACCGCGGCAACACAATATATATACTTGTGCTCTTTAAATATTCAGATTAATTTTTATTTTATCGAATTACAAACGAAGATTTCAAACAATGAAGTTGTATAAATGCTGTTAACTAATGCAAGAGCTGCACAGCATTTAGGTAGATTCTGATCTTTTGAAAGTCGTGCCACCAACGCTGTTAGATTAGCGTGGACAATGGAATCTGGATGTCTTATACAACGCAATACTGTGCATGGGTTCCTTGTTGCTTTAACGTTTATTTATGATAAGTTCAAAGCACGCTGTGCTTTCCCGCGAATCGGGCGATGTCAGTGTCCTTATCGTCCAAGCGCGAACATGGACTCGTCTGAATCAAACACCTGGGCTATCCATCAAACTTTCTCAACTGCTCGGGCAGCTGAATATGTTCGATTGGGACTTGATGTACCTGTTTATTTATGTAATGTGCGATGCCTTTCACAAGGTTCGAAACAGTGACGGCGGACATATGTGTCGCTCCTGTGCAAGTCCCTGTCAATGTGTTACTGCAAAGTGATGCAAAGCCATATCGCGTCACGCGATTATGTGCAGCTCTTCGGTTTTGTTTACAATTGGAGACACACTCAGCAGAAAAGGTCATTTCTGCCTCTCCCGCTTTTGGCGTAGCATTTCTACCGTCCCGTATGTAAGTTCCGTGCATGCAGCTAAATAACCCGCTGTGCAGGGCGATAGAGTTCTAAACTGAAACCAGCCCGCATGTCTGCTTGGAACTCCTGTTCTGCAACAGGCGGTCCGATTACAAGAATATCGTTTTTCACTTGGTCAACGGCTATTACACCTTTACATCCAGCAAACCGGTGCAGCAAAACCTTTGTTTGCAATTCAACGAAAGCGGCACGATATAGCACTGTTTTAAGGTACCAGATTAAAAGTTTGGTTGGTTTTGCCTCACTCTAACCAGTGACATGTGATGGCCCCTTAAAAAACTGAGTAATCCTAACTTAGAAAGAAGAAATCTAATTAATCGACATCTGCTAGCTCGACATCCGCGAGCTAGCTGCAATATCCAATGATTTCAATATTTCCGGGATCGTCATGTAGGATTACAGCGCACGCATGCGCTACTAATCTTTTATGTGCTGATAACTACAGTACGTTTCCTACTGCATGGAATCAGCAGCATAATGAATTCATCATAACAATTACAAACATTGTAACAATTTCAAATGCATCGGCCAGCTGTTCGAAAAACACGATCAATAATATAATTTTGGATTGTACTGAAATCGTGCGCTGCATCGTATTTACGTAATTCGAATTAGGTACTGCACAAGGCTGGCTGGTTGACAAATGATCAATAGAATGCCCACGCGGACATTTCTGGAGGAAAAATTAAACAGCGCAATATTACTGAAGTAAGCCGCAATAATTCATAATGTTAAGAAAATTGAATAAGCCTGAGATTGAATCACACGCGAGGCCAGTATTCGAAGTCACGTTCATGTAAAAAATGTAGCACAAAAGTTTCTCTTGAGCTGATCTCATTCAGATTTATTCATGATCAGCTTAACGTTCATGTACATACAAGCGGGGAAGAACCCCGCACGCGGTGGTAGACATTAGACAGTCGATAACACAGATTATGTATTCCGCACCCAACAACAACGAAACAAAGGCAAATGGAATCAGTTAGCTGCATTGAAAACATAGGTGAAGAAGGTTAATATAATGTTTCCTCATGCATAAAGCGCTTTCATCCAACTTAATTTTTACATTTGAACTCATGCCGACTAATAGTCGGTCCAACGTGCTGTAGCATTGGGGTTTGATATGATTATTTTATATTTTGACAGTTTTGTAAGTTTACAGACGCAGAGCCAAAATAGCAGTAAGGATTAATCGTGCCAGCCGAAGTTCCCGTGTAGATTGAAAGAAGAAATCACTCGTTCAAAAGGGGCATGCAGAACTCTTCTAATTCTTCTTCGTCCAGCGACGGGATTCTATCTTCCACAGAGCTGGCAATTTCCGTCTTTCTCACTTCCTTCCTTATCCTGTTTGGTGCCGCCCAGATCATTTTCTTGCTATTCATTATGTCCCGAATGAGGCCCCTAAAATCTGGATGCGGCTTACTCATCGCACAGTCATTAAGCATTGACCTTGTATATTGCTTAGTCTGTGGTCCAATCTCCACCATCCCGATTTACCTAACGCAGATGCGTATATCATTCTCATACGACTGCGCATTTTGGGGATTCATTTTGGTAACAGTAGTTTATGCCGGGAACTGGACAGCGATTGTCCTAGCCGTTAACCGGTTTGTGGCAATTGTTCTGTCGCATTTCTATTCAAGAATCACTTCTCAGCGTTTCTCGATATTTCTGCTGTGCTTTATTTGGACTATTGCACTCGGTTGCAACATCCCAAAGCTGAATCTTATTCCGCGATTGGCACAACAAATGATGCCATCGGGCTCCTGTGGAATGAGTCAAAACGACTATGCAGCAACACTTTTAACAACAATCGGAGTTTACCTGCCCGTTACCCTGTTGGGAGTGATTTACGTTACTCTTTTTCTTAGCGTTTGCTGTCGAAACAGATTCAACGAGAGATACAATAACAAGGGCGGCACAAGTGAGGGAACGGTTATACGAAAGAGAATTGCTATTGCAAAAGTCTTGTTTTTATGTTACGTTTGGTATTGTATCTGCACGTTATCACCGCCAATCCTGACCATGTTTTACCCAACCTGGTGGAGTGCCGATATCCGGACGTCGTTGTATGGCAGATCAGCCCAGCTCTTGAATTACGCTGCGAGTCCGGTAAGTGGATGGCTCCGGTAGTGCAAAACGAAGTTCAGAATCAGACTAGCTATGTACAAACAATGTAGTTCAACGGTTTATAAAATATCGTGAACAATACTGTTCGAATCTGCAGCTAAGAACTGTTAGCAGTTTTTGGGAAACGCATACTCGGTTGTAAGAAGAAAACAATTACTAACGATACAAACACGATACCTCGGCGGGGGTACGACGAAGAGATGGTTAGCGAGACCACCTCCACAGGCACTTCTGCTGTTCCGCAGTTCCGCACACCGCGGCAAAGCCGTAGTGCTCTATCATCTCTGCACGCCTTCATAGATTACTCGTCATTGTTCCTTTTAGCCCGTTTGTGCAATACGTCACATTATGTGATCTATAAAAAGCATTAACCGATGGTTTCAAAATTTAACTTCGCGGTTCACCGTTGCACGAAATACGTACATACTGTGCTGCTAGCGTTAGCAAAAATTTATATTCTAATGGCTGCTTCTGACTGTGTCATCCAGTAGCTCTTTATGAGTAGCTTGTTTAGGTGTTTTTCTTCGCGATGAACAAAGAGCACAGAAACGCGCTTACAAGACATCTTCGGGGTCTCTGCATCCCGATTAGGAAGAGGACAACCCAAGGGATCCGCCTTGCTGATCGCATGACAAGCGGACAACAACATTTTGAACTACACCCTACCCGAGCTTTTAGAAAGACAATGTAATGTGTGTCTGCTGCGTGAATAACACAAGAACTGTAAAGGATTCTAACAGACTTGTTTAATCAAAGCAAAAACTACATTTTATATGAAAGGCGTTATTAACACTTGTAAGTTGTATCGATGTTCTGCTGTATGAACTGGTGTATGTTACACAATGTTATTCCTTTTGACAACTGCATATCATTAGGATTTTCGATTGGTGTATTGGCCGTATTCTGTGTTGAATAAACGCGATCAGCTTTTTTTCTCTCGGGGATTCAACGAAGCTTTCAGCAACTAGCAAAACTCACCAAGTATACGTAAACTGAGACACATAAATAACAACGACACACAATAAAAAAATCCGTCAACAGCATGCTCAACAGGCCTGGCACTGCGTGTGTAGTTGCTGGAAGCCTGGAACTGTAAACTCATAGCGTCTAATTGCCGGCTGCTTGCCTTGTGCCTTATTTGTCCGTCGAACTTTCTTAATTGCTTGACGCGAAAGTTGCGCCGCTCTAACTGATACCGAATTTGCATAATAATGGATTTCCGTGCTGATCATTCATTCGTGCCTTACCTTGCATGTACGTATATGCCTAAGTAACTTGCTTTATTCGCTTCTGAGCATCCCGTTAGTTTAGCACTGGTCGGAATTTTGTAATAAAGAAAAACCTGTATCCCATTACAATCTTGCAGTAACCACAGGATGCTGTATCGGCAATTCTTCAGTAAAGTAAATAATTAATTGTCTGTTCGATCACCCGTAATGACATAATCAAGCGTATGTCGCCATGGCACTAATTGTCATCAGTAAGGTTACCATTAGAACTACGTCAAAACCGCTGAGTCAGTCGGGAGAGTTGGAATTTGCATAAACCGAGCTGGGCCATCAGTAATACTTACGATGTACCGGAATGTATTGAAGCATATAATGCTCCCTTCTCTGGAACATTAATCTGCGCTGCCGAGTTTACCGAAAGACGTCAATAGTTATTGAGTACTGTTAACCGTTAAGGCTATGCCATGTATTTGCAATGTTCTCCGGCAGTGATTATGTTCGACATTTAGGGTAATAACAGTGTCGCACCATTGTATCACAAATTATCGAATTGTGGTATTGTTTCGTACGTATGTATGTCTGAATACCGGAACAGTACGCCATCCGATTATTCAAAATACATAAAAGTATGGAATGTATCAAATCAGTCATCTCCGGATACTTACTATCATATACAGTCTCCGAATACTTTTACCGCAACGGAGCTCAACGTATGGATCACTCTACAGTCGTTCTTAGTTGTTCCGGGGCTCTCCTAATCGTAAAGCTGTTGATCATTATGTTTCGCTTGCGAAAATTAAAATCGGGCTCAGGACTTCTCATTGCACATTCATTGATCATGGATTTCTTTTTCTGCTGTGTTGCCAATCCATTGACTAGCATTCCTGTATATCTCACATTGTCCCAGGTATTTTTCCAATATGGTTGCGTATTCCCTGGATTTTTCCTGCTACTTACCGTCGACGCAGGAAACTGGACAGCCGTGGCATTGGCACGTAATCGGTTAATCGCGGTTGCTTCGCCACATTACTACAAACACATTTCAACGAGACGTTTCCGTTTTATTGTTCTGTTCGTCGTCTGGGTCATTGCACTGAGCTGCAATATTCCTACTTTGGGTATGGTTCCTGATCTATTTCGCGATATATCGCCAACCGGCGTTTGCGGAGTGACAAATAAAGGTCATATGACCTTTACGATCATCGGAATTATTGGAATCTACTCGCCATTCGCAATAATGGGAATGATCTACTGTGTAGTTTTCCTTGTTGCTCGATTTGGGAAACGTACGGGGAAGGAAGGTCGCGACGGACAGAAGAATATTCTGACAAAAAGACTCGCCATTGCAAAAGCATTGTTCTTGTCCTATGTTTGCTACTGCGTCTGCAACCTTCCACCACCGATTCTAAGCATGTTCTTTCCGAGCTGGTGGAGAAACGATATTAGCCTTATGTTATACGCCAAAAGTGCGTAAGTACTGGGTTACGCTGCAAGCCCGGTAAGTGAGAGAAAAAAGCCATTGTGTAGTGCAGAATTGTCCAGCGACACATTCCGCTTTTTTGTTTAGGTATTCTTCTTTGTGGTGAATGAAGAGTACAGGAACGTGTTACGGAAAGATCTCAAGCTATCTTGCGCTCCCATGTACAAATCGCGAATCCAGAAAAAGGATATCTTGGATAGCACCGCAACGGCATCGAGATCTCCGAAGAAAATTAAACTGAATTCACTTGGCGCCCTAAGCAAACAATCGAAACTAACGCCAGCAATCAGGTAGTTCTGCCGGTTAGTCGGTCAGTTCTTCCTGTGAGCAATGCATCATAACTTTTGTACATATCAACAATTTGTTATCCCTCAGAAATACAAATGCAAATTTTATCCAGATGTTCTAATGAGATGTATGCCACAGTGCGCGGACAGTGGGACGTAGTACTGAATGGCCTTCCAAGGCGTGTGTTTGTTAATTATGTTAGAAAATACCGTAGCACTGACCATCACGTGCTTTTCAAGATCTAGATATGGTAGGCTGGTGTTTTTTTTGTGACTGTATGTACTAGACCAAATTCATTAAACCATTAACTCCTCAAACCCAGCCTTCCCAATGTGCAGTTCTAAAAGGACCTGTAGAAATAACAGACTAATCGGAACTCTTGGCTGTGTCATTAGCTGTTATCAGACAATAAAATACGAAGCTTTTTGGAGTTTGCACTTTTAAGCTGCCGCCTCAGTTAGTCAATTAGGTTTCCATTGGTGTGACATGTGACCTATCCGTTACGACGAAAAGTGCGGCAGGGAAGCCACTGCTTCTTAAGGTACCGAGAAATATCCTCCACAGACGGAGTACTCGAATTGAAATGATATTGAATGGGTGAGGTGTTTGCTAAAACTTGAACTAATTGTCACCACGATGTTGACAGTACTGTCGCAGTAGCAACGTACGATCTAGAATTCGTAAAGAAATCGCACACCAAACATCGTACCTTTGAAAAAAGGCCATAGCTGGTAAATGCAAATTTCGGCTGTGATAGCGATTTTCTGCTTTTTTTATCGTGGACGAATTTCGACATGGTTCCCACATACCTGAATACGCCAAATTAGAATCTGTTCGGCTGATTGGGTATGATGAGCCTCTACTTCAGACACTACATACAGCCGGGTCGGGCTCCCTGTCACTTCGTTTCCTTCATCCCGTACATACGCGAGCAATCCTGGGCTATGGCTTACGATTGACCTCATTCTTCGATAATTTGATATCTTTCGCTTATTCGCACGTATGATTGTTACTACAGATGCATTAACATTTAACATGTACGGCACCTCCAGTTTTACCAGAAGTTTTACTGCAAAATCAGATGGACAATGCGGTGAATCGTGCCTTATAGGGCTATATCAGTGAACCACTGCAAGATATGGTAAAACTGTGAAAGCATGAGAGTCTACCCAGGGAATTAACACATCCTGTCGGTTGAACTGTATTTATAGCCGTACCAGGAAACTGTCTTAAGCGCTAATTGTTCTGATGGTCTTTGTGACAGCATGATGATGTTGTTTCGGTTGTCTTTTTTTGGGTTTTTTGGTGTCGAACAAAATCCGAATGGCAAATACAAGAGCGGCGGTAGAAGCGACAGAAGGGTTACGAAGAAGAGAATATCGACTGCAGAAGCGCTGTTTCTATGTTATGTTTGCTATGTATCTGTACATTACCACCGCCAATACTGACCATGTATTACTCATCCTTATGGAGTGCAAATATCCGGACGTCGTTATACACCAGACTAGCACAGGTTGTACACTACGCAGCAAATCCGGTGAACTAAGATTTCCAATGTGTTAAGAAATCCTGAATCAAACTAGCTGCCAAGTCCCAATGTGCATTTCTATAAAGTCGAATAATCCTGAATTACTGTAGCAAGAGGAATCTGATTAGTAAGAGCTTCTTCGGCTTACGTTCTGAGCAAAATAAGGTGTAGCAGATGCAAGAAAGTAGAAGTACACAATATGGTTCATTGTAGCGGGTTTTTCGGCATGGTAAAGTTTTAATAAATTTGGTATTATTTTTGTGGTTTTTCGTGGACTGCCGAATTCAGCGAAATACCAGCGGAAAACACAAGTGAGGGTGAGAAAGCTGGCAAACTCTAAAATCGATTACGTCAACTTATGTCAACAACATGCAAAATTAATCTTTGTATTTTAACCTTCGGATAAGCGAGACGGGAATAATTTCCA
>JAQGAU010002204.1:0-16243 GCA_034698045.1 Paramacrobiotus richtersi
TTAACCCTAGTTTCGACCAGACGTGAAGTCCCTGATGGGTTGTCTGCTCTTGTGTTATAATAATAATAATAATAATAATAGTATGAAATGATGATAGTAAAACGGTGAAATGATTCCCACGTGCTGGCTTTAAAAGTGAAAGAATGGATCTGCAGTGCCTTTTTGTCCGCTTGTGTGCACAACAGTGGGTTGGTAGCAATATTAATGTTGCGAAAATTAAACCAAAAATGCGGCTCTCATAAACCAAGGGAAGTATCATGTTCCGACAACTTTGCATGCTCCTTTCAGTGGAAATTACAAAGAAAGCGGACATCTACGTAAAGTCCCTGATTTTGAACATTGCTTATCCCTTAATGTCAAGTTTAACACTGCGATCTGATTATCGGCTTTCACCGGTAGTTAAGACTTAAGGCAAGTCGCTGCATATTATCATAAGTATCGGTGACACCACAACACCCGCGCACCTATAAACAATGCACTAGCCTCCGTTATGATTAATAATTGCCAGAACATCAATCCACAATGTCCAGAAACCCGATTGTGCGCGCAACGTCCGGTTGTTGCGCAATAGCCGAGAAACGTTTACACACATTTTCTTCTCAAATAACTCAGCGTTCTTTCCAAACTTCTTGAAACTTTCATGACAAATGCACATATACACTGTATATGATGATCGTTCTGAACCAATTTCAGCCTCAAGGTATGTTTTCGAAATTTTAAAATGAGTTTTAAAATTTTTGAAATTCATTTTAAAATTTCAGAAAAATACTTCCGGGCTGAAATTGGTTCAGAACGATCATCATATATATGTGCACTTAACAACAAAGTTTCAAGAAGTTTGGAAGAAACGCTGAGTTATCTGAGAAGAAAATGTGTTTAAACTTTTCTCGGCTATTGCGCAAAAACCGGACGTTGCGCGCACATACCGGTTTCTGGACATTGTGATTGATGTTCTGGCTATTACACATCATAACGGAGGCTAGTGCATTGTTTATAGGTGCGCGGGTGTGCATGTTGTGGTGTCACCGATAGTTATGACAATACACAGAAACTCCCTTGAAGAGAAGTTAGGCATACAGTATGTTCGCTTACCATCAGGAACCGAATTTATCACGCATGTTATCGGGTTACAACGAATCCATGGATCATCCAGCAAGTTCTGTACATCTGGTCGGTACTGCGCATCTTCAATCAGGCACCTTTTAATAAACTCCCGAAGAAGCTCTGGCAAGTCATCAGGAATCAACGGCATGCCTCCAGTCTCCACAAATAGCTCCAGTTCGTTGTGGGTCCTAATATCAGTTGTAGGATCCAAGTCGGCATACTGCATGTTGTGATTTTTCCACACATTCATTCGTTCGGACGTTTTAACAAAGGTCCAGATTCTACGTGAAACCAAGTATACAAAAGTACATCCCATACTCCACGTGTCGGCGTTTTTCTTGACACCCATGATTTCACCTCGTCCCATAACGGAATCTTTGGCCACTGTTGCCATCTGACTATTTTGCCTCTCGGGCGCAAGATAAACACGCGTTCCCACAAGACCAGTTGGGTTTAGGGATGTTCCTTCTTCCATTAGTACACAGTCGTCTATGTCACCGACCTTGGCCTGAAGATCACCATTACCATTCACACCGACGAGAATGTTTTCTGGTTTTATATCACCATGAAATATGTCCTGACCATGGAGATGAGCCACGCCAGTTGTGATGTCGGTTGTTAATCTGTGCATCCCGCACACATCCGGTCTGGAGTTTTTGTACATTTCCGCCAGACTTCCCCCTGAAAGTAGCAGACTGCAAAGTCTAATGTAATTCTAGCACCGAAAGTACTGCAGGCTTGGACAAGCGCGACTCACAGCAGCACCACTCCGTTAGAACAACCATAGAATGAGGCCATTTGCTTTGGGAAGTTTCGAAATGAATATATCGCAGGACATTCACATGGCTGATCCGTCTAATAGTTGTCCATTTCCTCTCAAGTTTCTCCACAGTGCTGTTGCTGTTGTCTTTCAGGTGGATGTGCTTCAGGACGTAGAATGATTCATTTGATTCCTTTCCATTCCACTTCCCTTGAACGCGGTACACGAATCCGCGTCTAGATCCGACGGAGAGCAGGTCCATCTGCTTCAGCGTGACATGGCGATCGCCATCGGTCAGCGGCCATATTAGAGGCGACGCTGGTGCAGTGCCTGGAAAGATTTCGTACGCTTAGCACTCCACAACAGGTAATTAGTACAGTAGATAACGTGTACGCGATGTTTTATGCTTGTCAGAGTTTTACTGCGCGGAAACAAAGTCAGGAAGAGCACTGAAGAAAAGGATCAGCTGACCTTGCAACTACAACTTTACTGAGTAAGTACACTGACAGCCATACTTGGTGTCGGGAAACAATCAGAAAGAAATGAGCCAGACATACGTGTAAGAACGTTAAACTTAGACTACTAGTACTTATAGGAGCTAACAATAATAATCAGTGCTTACGAGTTTTGGTTCAGAATTTTTCGTTACCGTTGTAGGTCGTAACAGCGCTGCAGCGTGAACACTGTCGACCGAGACACAAAAGAGTATCACGAAGAAACAGGCAAAAAGCATAACAGAATACCGTAAAAGCGAAAGCGTGCTGTATTGGTTTAGCAGTTGTGACCCTCTCCTTCAGAAGCAGCTGTGTACCAAATAAGCCGACTGCATGCTAGCTTACTGATTTCCGAGCGAGTAAGCAAACGTGCTGTCATGCAATAATAATGCAGTCTGAGGACAAGCAAACCCAAGTGACTGTTTCGCGCAGCAGAGGGATTATGGTCATGCAGATCTGTAGTACTGTGATACACACGACAGACATTACTATGCCGGGAGTACTTGTCAGTTTCTTACTCATATGCCGCCGTAATACACATTACACAATAATCACTTATCAGTGAACTGAACAACTCCCAGTTGTCACACTCTACGCCTAGGGTACCCATACCTGTCGACATGGTTGGATAGCTGAAATGTTTGCCGACAGAAAACGCACACAAAAAACAATCCAGATACCAAAAGTTACGTATTCCCTGAACTGTTATTCAAATAAAACGTAACTGTATAGAGGACATACAACCAATTAAGACAGGGATGTCAAGGCATACTTTGGCTGGTTAGGGCACGCAATCTCGCAGCGTATTTTAATTTTCTACAGTCAAAATTCTATGCGAGCTTCCGGAATGTAATGGTGGCGATGTCAGTGGGAAGCCTTAGCCGGCTATCTGACTGTCTAGGCATGCTGGCATGCATTCAGCCTGCAGCAGTGTTATTAAAAGCTGCAAAACCGACGAGCATTAAACATATTCCTGAGTAGGCAAAAGCTGTACACATGTGGCTGGCCAAAGTAGCAAAACGTGCGCAGTCATCCCGTGCTATACCGATCTGTGTTGCGCAGCACTACCGGTTGCAGATGTTATCGGAAGACCGGGCTGTGTGGAGAGGACCACAGCACTATCGTAGTGTTTCGTCTGCATATGAAAAGACTGTTGAACAGTGAGCAGTGCTGTTCACACATTCGGGTTTCTATAACGCTAACAATAACTGCAGCGACTGCTTTCGGAGTACCAGAGCTCTGTTTCTTGTGCTTGTTTGGTGCAAAGTTATTCGAATCTCTTACATAGCTGTAGTATCGAGTACGTTAAGGTAGCAGGATTTTCTGGACGTTTTTAGAACGCGGGTAAGAAACGTTCGGCTTACAGTTCACAACATGCTCCTAGATTTTTGGTAGACAGCCACACAATACGGCCCACACGTTGTATGCAAGCGTGTGTACAGCAGTTATTTATTATTCATCGACAGTTAAAGCCTTGAGGAGAAACTTGTAAAGAAAATTATGACTGGCACACAAGTCATGGATTACAGCCCAAGTATGCAGGTTTGTCGGTTCTAAAAGTGTCAGATATCATTGGCCACAGGGGAACCCTGACTATCAAAATAGACTTCTAATCTCAAGGAACGAAAGCGTACATTTACCAGCAGACTAAAGCATTTACGAATCGGTGAGCAAAGTGTGTCATTTGCGATTGAACAGTGTTTTTGTAAAATTTCGTGTGTAATTACATCAGTCTCTGTTTGTTAGTATAATACAATCAGATAAAAACATGAATGGGTTCGATATTATGCCTCTCTAATGGTCTGATCTGCTTGCTACAGAGGGCGACCTACAGGACTACATTAACGATAACCAGATGCACGGTGAAGAGATGATCCAGAACTTTAGTTATCAAATCCTACGGGGCGTCGAGTATATGCATACGGAATTCCGCATGATCCACGGTGATCTTAAACCGTCAAACATCGTTCTCTTCCACGACGCGGCCATGCCCTACGAAATACGGCTAACAATTATTGATTTCGATCATCATGCTGCATTATTAGCATCGGTGACGCAATCGCAGGACGGGAAGGATGTTCGTGGTACAGTAGGCTACAGGTCGCCGGAGATGAGCCGGCCCAATAGTGAAATCCACCGTAGCACGGACATGTGGAGCTTCGGGTGCATTGTGGTCGCAATGTTCAATGGAGCGAAACCGCTGGAATTTGCCTACCATCCCACTATCAAAATCACTGATGCTTTTGATTCGATTATAAACAGCGAGCAATTTAGAAGGTCGTCGGATTTAAATACATTAAAGTTTGCTTGTGGCCCTGTTGTACCGTGTATTCCCCAATCAGTTGCGGATCCGAAATGCAAAAGTTTCCTGAAGGCTTGTCTGACGGTTGATGAAGCACAGCGGGCTAAGGTGGGAGTATTACTAGATCCAGCTCACCCGCTGAATGCATGGATAAAGGATCAAATGCCTGCAGAAGGTATGCAAGTCTACGTCGCGTATTCTATTGAGATCTTGTGTATCGACCAACTTATTGTTGTTGTCTTGTTGACTAGATATTTTCGTACTTCGACATGATTATAACAAATCTAGACTGGCTACTGCAAAGTGCTGATCGCATAGCTGTATTCTTTTTCATTTCGTATAACCCACCCATATGTTCAGAGAAGAATCAGTCAAGCGATTCAGGCCAGTTGCAATTCAGCGGATACCATACAAGCCAATGTGGAAACTGTAATTCAAAGACAGTTAATTCGGTTACTTAGTCAACAGCACGTTTGTGTCAATTCACTGGACAAGCTTATGTTCTCGTTATTCTATCAAAAATAAATTACCAAAGCAGTGAATACATTCACTGAAAATCCCTTTGGCGCTTCGGAATATCATTGTCAAGGTCTGGATTATGAGCGCGTCTCCCTTGTTTTAGAATTAACGGAACAACGGGTAACAAGACTCCGTGGACAGCGGCAGGCGGATTGGCTGGACGATGTACAGGACTATCTTGAAAAAGAGTGGAAAGAAGGAATTCGTTGTGCCGCAATGCTTCTTACTCATTTCCTGCAGGACAAGTATGACGACCAGGTGTTCGAAACTACGTACAAGCCCGTTCTGAAGCAACTACAGCTGTTCAATTCAGCGGACCCTCGAACCTTTAGCGAAGAACAAGTGAAAATGTGTGTAGAGCATTTGGCATGTAAAACTCCAGCTCTGTCCCAGCGAGAGAACAATAGACAGTCATTGTATGCCACAAGTTTACCTACGTTCTTTCCCCCAGTATTGCCACTGCAGGCTCTTGCGAATCTCATGAATGACTATGCCCGCCGTACTGGTGTCTCGGACAATCTGCGCAACTTCGCTGTGAAAACCTGTACCGAGTGGCAGTGTGTTAAAGCTTCACTGGAAAAAGACAGCCCAGTCATTTGTCAAATAGTTACGAATGAACGTGACCAGGATGTCGCTGCTCTGGAAAGCGCAAGCCAAGTTCAAATGAGTCCTTTATGTCCGTTAAAGCTCGTCGAACTGGAGTTTGTCATCGTCAACGGCTACAAAATGACCAAGAAAGGAGAGACATTGGTGTGCATCACGAAAGCCGGCAATGAAGAGGTAACAAAGACTCTCGCTGATTTCACGAAGATATGGAAGTGGGAGGCCAGCGACCCTTTGCTGCAGAAGTACTTACAATCAGAAGATGTTTTTCCGGGTTCTGTGATTTTTCGATCATGATACGCTGGCACCCACTTGCTTTTGATGGGATAGCATGGATCAACCTTTTCGGTTTCCTACTGCCCGGAGCAGCTGCATTCTGCGAAAAATACTGTTGTTGTTTACATCAGCACACGATTGCACGAGCACGGGCAACGATATGCTGTGCGGATGCGGCACGAGGCGCTATTCCTACATCCGTATTGCATATATACGGTAATTTCTGTATTTTTCTGCGGCGATTCTGTATTTTTATCTGTTTTGTATGGTCAAATAAGGTCGACCAAAGCAGAATGGAGGTGCTCCATGCTCACCTCGAATTTTGATGCGTGTCTGTCACCAACTGCTCGTTGTGACGATATGCCATCCGCCCGGTGACGGCATTCGTTGCTGACCGCCCGCGGATACGGCGTTCAGTGCTGCGCAGTGTGCGGTGTGCCCGTATGCACGCCCGGTGCCGGCGCGTCGACCGCGTGGTGCATTTCCTTCGCTGCTGAATCCAGCATGGTCTGCCAGATCCAGCAGTTAGAGATTATGTTGGCACGGTGTACCACATTGTTCGGGTTCGTGTGTCTTCCTGAGGGATTTCTCCCTCGCGTTTGTGTTCTTTTGGCAATAAAGAGTCCTTTATTGCCTGGTGTGTGTTTTGTTTCGCTCCTGCATACGACAGAGGCCATATAGATCGGCCTTCTGTCGTCCACGTTCCACGGTTGGCATCGTCGACGAGCCATCCGGGTATCGTCACATCGTGGTCTCGCCTGCGTTCGATTAGCGCCCGTGCGTAGATTCTAGATCGTCGCTTTCTGACAATAAGTATCCCAGTATTCTCATTACATTCTCCCTTCACTTCGGTCACGCGGCGCTCTCCAACAACGAGCGCATTTACCTAGTCAGATACGGCTCATTTGTCTAGACCGCTTCCTGCGTAAGAGTAAGTTATCATGCTATGTAACATAACGTCACATACGCATCCGGATAAAAAAAACTTATACGCAGATACATGGACCTGACCGGCGGACTAGCTTTTTTTCACAAGAAGCTACGTTATTCGGGATTCTTATTCGGGATTCCCCCCAATCGATGATTACCATTGTCATCCACTTCTTGATTCTGTGGTTACCCTTCCCAGAAAACGTTATGTCTTGCTGAACAAAATAACAAAAACCAACCACAGACGAGCTGCGTCAGCTTTTTCTGTGGTCCTTCATGATTCTAAAATTCTATTTTCTTGTTATTATACTGTAACAAGCAAAAATGTCTGTTTACTGCAGCAAAGCTTGTACTATCGTCAGCAATTGAAGAGTTTTATAAATCCGTCTCGCCATTCCTTGGATGCAAATGGATAAATGAGCGGATTGAGCAGCCCATCCAGGTAGAAGACCAGCGTACAGGGCGCCAGTAACTGGTAGCCGAGAACCGACTGGAACATAATCAGCAGATACGCCAAATTGACCGGTGTCCAGCACAGCACTGCACCGATTACCAGCGCTGTCAAGACGGCGAAATGTCTGATTGGTCCTTTTCTGGCGCGCCGGCGTCGTTTGCTGTCATTCATGTCCAGTTCTGCGCCGCTTTTGTTGGTCCGCATGGAATCATTCGTTGTGCCGCTTCTTTGAGCTGTCGTTGATTTCTTGCTGTGCGAGCCGGATGTGGGATGTTCGTGTGCCAAACCTGACAAACATGATTAGCAAGTGACCGGTACGTATTTCATTATGGATAATCAAGCTATAACTCGTAGGACGACAGCCAACTGCTTTACGGTCAGTAAAAGATGTTTGTGTCTTCCCAAAAGTGCCTCACCTGATCCAGTGTGAACTTTGTTGCGAAGTGTCCCACTGACTTTGAAGAAAATGACTGGATATATCATGGCAATCAGCACCTCGGGGACAAAATACAGTGCCGAACCGGCCGTATGGGCCCAGACATGTTGTTCCGGATAATCCGGCAGGCAGATAAACGCCCCATCTCCCGCGGAATAGTACATCAAGTGAATAGCAAATCCTGGCAGTACCCACACATTGACATACACAACTAAACCCACAACGCAGAGAATGGCAACTTTCCGGCTATGATACAACCGGTAATGATTGGGCCACACCACGGCCCACAAACGATTCACACAGATCAGCACATGGATTTGGCAGCAAAAGGACACCAGTGCCCAGCTGAGATACAGGGCCAGAATGCACAGAGAGCGGCCAAACGGCCAGCGGATGGACAGAAAGGTCACCGTACTGTGAATGCAGGATGTACAGCTTTGAATGAAATCGCCACTGGCCAAACTGATAATGTACACGGCGAAGGGTGTGCGGATGTCGGGACAGCGGATGTAGACGGTAATGAGGAGAAGGTTGGCGATGAGCGTGGTGAAGGTTAAGGGGATCATGATCCAGCCGGCGTAGGACGTATCCGGTCGCGGAACATGAAAAGGAATTGTCGTGTTGAACGTGTTTGAGTTATTCATTCGAAAGATCACTTCGTTTGCGGACGATTTACCAATTAAGCGTTTATCGAATGATGGATGATGGAGTAGCTCATCTAGATAGGGAGGGCGCTTCACTATCAAGTGCCGAGCGTCCAGACAAGAAAATTACTGCGTACAACAAGAAAAATGAAGCAGATGACCACAAGTACATGTGTAAACTGAGTGCTAAGTACTGAGCTACTGAGGAATGCAGTATACAGTAGTTTCTGTCTGCTGTAGTTTCTGTCAGGTTACTGACTTCACAATGATCCAGTTATAATAATCTGCGAGTTCGGTTGACGCTAAAGGCGTGTTCCGTATTGTTCCCGGAATCTACGTGAACTTATTACCGAGTGCAGACTACAAAGACGCACATCGGTTCTTCTTATTGCTTCCTAATGTGATCATACAGCCGCGGCGGCTCAGTAGTGCAAAAACATAACCCGAGTACATTACTTAATGCATTCTACACAAAACAAGAAACAGAATAACGAACTGCTTGACAGGGCAGGGCATTTCCGTTCTGTTCTAGATCAGCATTTCTGTAGTAAAAATTTATGCTATGTACGCGGCCTCGTTCAGTGATAATGCGGATACTCAAGGTCAACCGGTATCATACTTGTGAACTGTCCGAGATCTGAACAAGCAAGAATTGTGGTGCAAAATGGTTTTTTTGTGGATACTGTTGTGCTGTTGCATGCTAAACTAATAAATTGTAGTTGGATCGATAGATTTGTTTTACCGGGGATTATCCTACCTACCTACCTACCTACCTACCTTGTTCTATCATCCACAGGGAAACAAGCAAAGTGACATGCGTGTTAGTATATAATTATTATGAACTGTTTGCCATCGCGGCCACAACAAAACCTACATAATGGTGTAAAATAAGAGAGCCACCTGCGCGTGATAACGTGATAATGACAGAACAGACCGTTGAAAACATATCAGCTTACAATTGTCAGCTTCTTGGGCTCTTGTCTGTGTCGGTCTTTCCATAATGCACTGTCGAATAATAGCGCTTCGATTAAGTACGGATGTGGCACATCCGATGTGCAGTGCAATGCATGGGTAGATTTAATAACTGGGTCGCTTTTAACAGATTTACATGGCATTGCGTAAATCCGCTTTTAACCACCCCAAAGGCAATACGTACTTGTCGTAGTACAGTACAGAACGATTAAAATGCAACAGGTAAGAAAATATTGCGATACATTTCAGCTTGCGTATATCATAATACTACATGGAAACTTAAACATGGCGCAATATCTTTCCCTCAAGAGTTCCGCTGTTGGGAAGCCCATCTCCACAATCGACGACCATAACAATCGGCAGATCACTGACTCTACTGTTCTTCTTTGCAGAAAAAATAAGCCTCGACCAAATACAGCAGCACATCTGCATCACGCGCTCCTTAACCGCCATTTGGTATTCACTGCTCATACTCAACAGTATAATCTACAAAGATAGACGCAAAATATTACACAACATCTTATCGGTGATGGTGTACACCTACCGGTGTTCCCGCGCTTCCGCAAGTCAGCAATGTCTTCAACCAGATAAACAGCCCATAATTAGTATGCCAGTGCCAGTAGAAGTACGTCGTGATTATAGGAATGGGAAGGTAGCATACCAGGTACCACAGAAACACGACGAGGAGGGCGATGCTGATAGCCCGCTGTCGGCGTCGTCGGTGTTCCGCCACTACCTGCATCGTGGTATTGTTGGTAGTTCGATACAAACCGAAAACTATCACGCCGTAGCAGATGGCTTGGATGCTCAGCGGACAGGTGAAGCTGATGTTGGTAAATACCGAAAAGGTCATGCCTGCAGCGGGCTTCACACCGCAGAATCCTATGGGATAAAACCTGTAAAACAAATCCATTTAAGGAACACGGCACTTTAGCGAGTCATAAGTTCGCGTTTACTGTGTCACTGCCGTGTGTGCACACCAAATCGAACAAAGTAAAGAAAGACTGTTGTCTGAACGGCATCCCCCCGCTGGAAAGCACTCCCCCACAACACTACCGAAGAAAATGAACAGGATAGAGAGGCGACTGTCAGGCGACTGTCGAGGTTAAGCATACTGTTGTTCGGTTTGTCTCCGTTTACAAAGCTGTCGCAAGAGCAAACAACATGTTTGCACGTGTTGGTTCTTATAGCGACTAGTCTCATATAATGTATGCAAGTGGATGTTCGCCCCCAAGAGGGTTCAGTTACCTGTTATTGTCGAGATGGCTTTTTGTTTTTTCTCATGTTATTGCATCAGCAAAAACAAATCTCACTGCACATTATCCTTTTATTACTTACATATGTCTTCTTCGTTATATGCACGTGTAATCATTTTAAAGCCTTTTCAATCCTTAAAAATGTGCAGTAACTGGAAAAAAAATTTAACACTCTGAAATTAACGAGTCATCAGCTCCTTCATTATGTCCCTGGCTCTTTGTATACACTGCCCACCGCTACTACCGATTGAATGATTAACCAAAGTTTTAGCTGCCTACCTGTCCAGTTTGCCTCCTATCCCAAACAGTAACGGTACCGTTGTCGCCAAGCTCAAACTCCAAACGACGACAATGGAAGCCCCCATGGACATCCTATTCTTCAACGCTTTGTAGCAGTAGGGCCACTTCATGGCGATCAACCTGTTGATGGCTAACAACGTGGACAGCCAGTTGAACAAGACGGTGAAGAGGATCTGGAAGAAGGCCACCGGGACACAATTACAGTGGAACGGGACACGGGTCTGGTGGAGCACTATGGCAAAGTTGGCCATAGTCGTGGGAATGGCCATGTTGATGCATTCTACCAAGAGAATGTGTAGAACTAGGAGGTTTGTCGCTGAGTGGCGAGCACGATCGAATAGGGAGAGGATTAGAAGGTTTCCGCTGGTGGAACCGATCGCGGTTATGCTGATGGATGTGATAAACCAGATGATTGAGAAGGGAAATGGTAACGGTGAGGAAGCTAACGTGGAGTTAGAGAGCAATGTCGTTGTACTGTTCGGGACTAGCAGCATGATTAATGTAAGTTGATTCACCGCAAAGTTTGCCGAACATTCGCAATAAAGAACTCTCTTTGCTAGAAATGGCGATTCATGTTTCCGTTCCAAAGCAATATAACCTTTCAAAGCGCCAGTATATCGCTCCGCTACAGCGATGCGAAATTCAGCTTTAATCAAACAAATCGGCTCTACCGTAACGCTTTAAAGGAGAGATCCCTAAGCTAATTAATAGTCAACTGCCGACGCCTTTCTATGATCTTTTGGTGGAGCTGACGTTGACAGATGATTAATTCTGATAATGCTTTTGCAATAAAGAACGCTCTGCTGCCGTAAGATGCTCGTGGTTTTAATTTGCAGTATGAGTGCGAAAGGGAAGTGAATATGTGCCTTCTGGAGGCGGCCTGTGTGAAACAGGAACGCAATGGACGTTAGCAGCTTACTCTTAGTTAAGATCATTAATTAAAGGCGGTAACCAAGCCAAGGGCTTTCCCTTGGGAGATGGGCTGCCTACACGTGCAGAAATCTACTGCGCATCGTCGAAAATTAGGCCTAAATTGAAATCACAAGCACAAGAAACTCTGCAACATTTTTCTCCGAGGATGTCGCAGCAAATTATCTAAATCACTCCGAAAAATGGTAATGGATTAGATCTAGAGACTAAATCCAGACAGGGACTACATCTAGAGTAGCCGACCGAAGACGAATGAGGATGTAAAACAACAAGTTAAGCAAAACGCGTACATACATGGATTCTGTATTGATTGTTTCATCTAAGCATATTATGCACGAAGCATAGTTTCCACGGTGTGAAATATTTTAAAGGTCAGTTTCTTTTCGCCTGAAGGAGCGATGCGTTCTTTTGGCAAGGTCACATTCGCAGCAGACGCTTCGCATTTCGTGCATCCTCAATCAGGAATCTCCATTTACTTCGCGTCTACAATATAAGAATCTTGGTTTTCGTTGCAGTCAGAATCTTGAAATAATTGAAATTAACAATTAGTCAGATTCGCGTATTATGGCCGAAAGAATCGCAAATAAATTATATGTACAGTTTCCAACCTTCTCCAGAGAGCAATCACGGCAGTAGAGCTAGACTAATATTGTTTTTTAGCTACCAACGTCCGTATAATATGATAACTTACCGTAATTTCTCCCGCGCCGGGTTTTTGTGTCTTGGACTGGATAACGAGGATTAGTCTCGTAGCCCTAATGGAGAAAGCGTCCTCCAGTTGCCTTTTGGTGGTTAACTTGTCTGATCCTCCAGCTGCACAATTCGGCCATACAATCAGTGTATGATATTCCCGCCGCTTCAGCGATCCCAGCGTACCCATCTCCAGCTCCATTCTACAATGCAAACGCAAACTCCATGTTAACGTAAGCCTCCACAGTACCAAAAGAATGTGAAAGTATAGCTTAGGATACATACTTCACATTCTTTTGGTACTGGTGAAGTTCACTGTCCATGCATTCCAGTAAGATTCCAGTAGGAGTGGGGTTGTTGGGCTGGTGAGGATTTGCCAGGAAGTCGTCCATGTACTGCATAATGAATCTGTAAAATCGCGCTTGTATTCTTGACAGATCGATGAAAGAAATGGAGGTGGACGATTGGCGATTACCTTTGCGGCGACAGATCTTGGCATAAGTCCACCATTATGTAATGCGCAAACTTGAATGGCGACGATCGATACCTGCATACATAACAATAGCATTAAAACAATAAATTTAGTACTTTAATTGGGTCTGCTGTCTAAGCGTGAAGGTGCGCGAACATACAGAAACTATAGCTCGACACCTGCTGAATAACTTTGCACAAAGGAACATTTTATTGAGCTTTAACCGAAGGGTTTTAACTTGGCAAAATGGCTCTCTGTACATACGTGGCGACGTTAGGCAAACCGGTGTTCGACGTAGTTGCAAGCATTTGCTGCAAGCGGACACTGGTTGATGCCGCAACGTTCATCGGTGATGAAGTACTGTTCTGCCTTCCTGGCCGGACTTTGTCTTCTAGACTCCAAGATGCCAAACGCGCGAGCGTTGCCGTGTGATTGACGCGTCTTAATCGCTCTTGCAGGGAAGGCCTAACCGTAATGCTGTCTTCGAAATCATTCTGCAAGAACAAATACAACACCATTGAAGTACTGGTCAGATTTCGCGCAGTCCTTTACAAGCTGAACGCGTCAGTTATCAGTGATCAATCACTCGCAGTCGCATCCAAAGTGATTTCTGCAGCTGAATCATGGAAATTAAATCAATCTTACTGCGGCAGTCCTGGAAGAGCTCGGTTTCTTCACAAACTGCAGCAACTCCGTTGCGGTCGCTCGATCATACGGATACTTCTGGAAGCACTTGTCCATCATCGTCATTAGCAGCTGAACTTGTTTCTTGCAGTAAGTCCCGGAAAACTCCGTTTCCCCGAACGTCGGACGGTTTCCATTTCCAATGAAAAAGATGGCCTGGTTCCTGTTCGTGACACGCTCCCTGCCATCCTTGTCGACGGCGTACCTCGGTACGTGTTTCGTTATCATCTCAATGAGGACGCATCCAAAACTCCACATATCGGAGCGTCTTCCGATTCGCGCCCAAGTAGGATTCATTGCCTCGGGCGCCATATAACGCCAGGTTCCCTCGTCGGTCTCTATCTCCCCGGTAACCGTTGTAGTATCCTGCAATCTCCTTGACAGGCCAAAATCGGCTAGCTTGACCCGGCCTTCGAAGTCTAAGAGGACGTTTTGCCCCTTGAGGTCCCTGTGCACGATCCGTGCAGCGTGGAGATATTCTAATCCGGAAAGGATTTGCTCTCCAATTTCTATCACTCTTCGGGGTTGTAACCCCTTCATTGACAAGTCTCTAAGGGTGTCTTCTGCAAACGAGTAACTCGGATCAAATGACTGATCAAAGCAACCTTGGCGTGCCGGTACCAAACTAGAGCATGTACACTAATATGTGATTGTAGAAAAGCTCGCCTTTGTACGTGGCATATCTTTAGTGGCAGCTTTTGTGGCTTTTCAATACGCAAGTCTGTTTTAATTTTGTTGGATATAGCCGAATAAATAAGTTATTTGTTTAGCGAGCGGCTTTGAAAATATATACTCACTTTGGCACAGTTCCATAACCAGCCACAGCTCACTGCACTTGGAATCTGCTCCTATTCCAACGTCAATCCCATAGTATCTAATCAGATTGGCATGCTGGAGATCCTTAATTCTGTCGAACTCTTCGAGGGTTTCGCATGTCACACTATCATTCAAATCAAGCCTCTTGATGGCATATTTCTCTTTGGTAGTTGTATTAATTCCCTCGTATACCCCTATAGGGCTCTGTCCTCCATTTCCTAAGAACGTCTTGGTTAGCTCGCACTTGAATCCTGGATGCAGCTGGCCAATGCGGTAACCCTTCATCAGGTCTTGCTGCTTTTGCTCCAGTGATCTTTCGGAGTTCATGTTGGCAATTTGCTCGCGGAGATGGAACGCTAGTCTGCAGGCGGATATCACATTACAGAGTCATAGATGGTATGATGGCCTTGCAGCTGCGTCTTGATGCGAAAACTAAAACTGTAGATGCAACCATAAACCGTAGGGTCTTCGGAATGCAAAAAGCAATTTCATCAGCTACACTAGGGTTTATATGGTTGTCTTCGCCCGTTCAAACCAGCAGACTAGTGAAAAGTAAGATGTACGATTGCGGCGTACCGATATATCGGGTACATACACTTCAATGCGTACATTAACGTACAGCAGCATTTACTATACTGTATTCGATGTACAGCATGTAATACAACTCTACAAGGCATTCGATGCGGCTCATCCGATCAGTATAATGGTGTGAAATGCCGTCGACAGATCACGTTGCTTTGACTCATAGCTCTGTTTGCAAACTTTGCTGACCAGGTTAGTAGAGTACTTGAGACAATCATCCAATAATGCAATCTCAAGTTCCATTGCTGCTCCGCACGTGGCTGTGTTTTATTGGTTGATAATGCAGAAACTGCGGAGGTTCTCGTACCACAGCGCCTAATCTGATTCCGGACCTAGAACGGCGAACGCGGAACCGGCTGATAAGCGCACAATAACGATGTGCAAAGTATTCTAGAAGTTTCTCTGATAAGTTCAGCGTACAGTAAGGCAAAATCAATTTTTTGTACAGATCGTCGAACAACTACACTGTCTGCACATATTTCTGTTGGAATGCATGCAGATCAAATAAATTATGCGCTTTCTGTTGCAAAGGTAGACACATAGTATTATAGCGTCCTTGATAGCGATTGACATTAAGTTTCTGCAACTTTGCAAGTACAGTATATACAGACCTTTAACAACAATGTGCTAGTAACGGAATGTGTCAATATTATTGGGTCAATAAATTAACAATGTGTTAATAACGGAAACAATGTGGACACATGCACAATAACAGTTCCAAAACTCAAATAAACAATAGATCCCAGTTAGTAAAATTTATTCTTTACACAGTTGTCAGAGGCTTAGCGTCGATGTTATAAATCAATCTGCACAGGATAATGTCTGTCCATGCAGATGCGCTGTGTTGCTGATTGTGTGGGTGTGTTTCAATGTGGTCAAAATTGCGCGATTCAGAACGCCGTAGCCGGTACCACTTTGTCTCCTAACACTTCTGGAAGTGTCTGAATTTGTTCGGTCTAATTGATTTTTATTGAATTAAAATTATTGTTACAAAAAAACGCTTACGGTACAAATGGCCT